>LAPY01002127.1:0-21482 GCA_000970635.1 Eragrostis tef | reverse complement strand
CGAGCGAGGTGGAAAGAGGGCCGGAGGTGCGGCCGCCGGCGGGTGGAAGGCGAGGCGACCAGAGCGGCGGGGGAAGTGCCGTGCGGAGGAAAGCGGATGTTGTTTCGGGAGGGGAGGGGAGGGGAGGAGCAGGAGCTGAGAGGAGAGGGAGGAGCAGCAGCCGTGCAGCTGGGTGAGGTCAGTCAGTCGTGCTCGTGCTGATTTCCTGTTTTCTCCGCGTTTCGGCTGCCGCTTTGGAGGAAGGCCGGCGCAGCCGGGAAACCACTTGCGCGTGCCCGTGGTTTTTCGATGCGGCCGTGCACGTCTCGTCGTCTCGGCCCGCGCCAGACCGGACCGAGCCAGTCCAGGGTACCTGCACTGCACACGGTAAAAAAGGCCGCCGGGTGCACCGCTCAACATTTTAGGGCAAGGTTTCGACAGATTCTACACTGATGTAAAACAGAGTCTTTGGATTTTTTTAATTCTTCGTTAAAACAACTTCTTCAGTCATACCGTTTGTCAAAACAGATTCTTCTGATATTTTTTGAAATAGATTATGCATGTGAACTGACTGCAACATCTCTAAAAATATAGCTTTCAGTTTGTTCAGCAAATGAAAATAAGTACATGAAGCTTATCAATAAGATTAAGTTTAAACATTTTTTTATAAAAAATTGTAAAATATGTTCAAGTGTAGTCTAGTTTCGAAGATCTCGTCGCAACAATCGTAACGGTGTAATCGGTTCGCAATTAGAACGTTGGGTTTTTTCGGTTTGTAATCTACGGAATTTTTAAACAAGCATAATTGTGTTTGTCTAGTGGGCCCTCTTGTGCATAGGCGTGCGTCAGTTGTGTGTCAGTTGAGAATCCATCGGAAGAAAGGGCGCGTTCGGCGTCTTTCCTCTAAAATTTAGAGGAGTCTAAACAAAAAAGTTCTTTTCTTAAACAAAGTTTGATTACAAAACTAACTGCAGAACTCCCGATCTAAATCGCGACGAATCTAATGAGAGTAGCTAAGCCGTGATTAGACGATGGTTACTGTAGCAAAACATAGATTAATTAGACTCATTAGATTCGTCTCGCAAAGATGTACCGATCTGTAAAAAGGTTTTGTTATTAGACTTTATTTAGTACTCTTAAATAATAAGATTTTCTTTAATGCTAAAATTTAGAGAGGTCTAAAGCCTCGCGCCGAACGCGCCCAAATTCCGGCTTCTGCTCCCACGTTGAAAATAAAAACGGATTCTCTCAACCTTTTGCTCAGAATTTGTTTCTTGTATGTCTGTTTGGCAAATTGCAAAGAGAAGCAGAAGCAGAAGCACTTGCAGAATATGTACCAAAAGGGCCTTAATAGATACTATACGCTTAGACAATTTTTTTGTTAACATCTATAGATTTTGAAAATTATGGATCAACAATGTACAAAATGATGGGTCACTAAAGTACATTTTGAATCAGCAAAACAGAAAGGCTAGAAAAGCAAATTCCAAAATGAAAAGATCTTGGACCAGTTATAGAAATTCCCAAAGAAAAAGAGTCTTTAAAACATTAAAACAATATTAGATGGTTATTTAGAGATTCTTCCTTAAATAGAGCACCCGATGCACTAGGATTGCATTAGATGGTTGCTGCATGTATGGTCCTTCTAAATGCAAATTTTGACTTCTGCTATTAGAAAACCTTAAAATTTTGCACACATGCAGCATGCTAAGAAAGATATGTTGTACTTATGAACATAAAAGTCATCTTCCTACCTATTTTGGGTTTATCTCCCTTCACAAGTTATATTTGTTTTTTGCTATCCTATGAATGCATTGTTTTTGGAATATCTTCAATACGATAGATGCATGGATCATATTGTCTTCACAATTACATGTATCAAATGAATCCAAACTATTATTTTGTGCTTTTTTCTTTCCTCTTCCACAATTTCACTTCCATCTACTACCTCCTCTCACTATCTGTAAAGAAATCTACTAGCTTATGACGTCCCAACAATTCATTGGTGGATAATTATAAAAAAAAATCGTTGGTGGACAAAGGAAGGCAACCCTTCTGAATGGGTGCATTCTGAAGGGGCTGTGTTTCTACCATTGCTTTCAACTCGAATTGTGATTTTACTTTTGCTTTTCTGTGTTTGTAATTTTATCTCTGCTTTTTGAAAACGAAGCATCCGTTTACCCCTTCTTTTTAGATCCGTTAGGACAGTCCAAATTGAAGCAATAAAAGTAGGAAAAAGCCATTTAGAAAATGCAAATGGACACAAGTGCCCTTGGCCTATCTCCATCTCAGCAAGACGGGCTCCTCTGTTCTCTCAACTCCTGTCACCTCTCTTTGTTCTCTCCCTCTCCGAACCTTAACCCTAGGCGGACCTTGAGGATAAAGCGCGAGGAGGTGGCTTGCCCTGGCTAGTGCGCACGGCCTAGAGGAAGGAGTTGGGCGGCGGAAGAAGAAGAAGAAGAAGAAGAAGAAGAAGAAAAAGAAGAAGAAGAAGAAAGGATAAATGTCATGTAAAATCACAAAGGTATTTTGGTCCTTTTACATTTGATTTAACACTAGGCTTCAAGTTGAACAACTGAAGTTAAAGTCACAAAGTTAAAGTAAAGTTAAAATCAGAATTAGATTTGAGAATGAGAACACAATTGTCCCATGATAAAATTGTATCCTTCTCATTAGTAAGAGAGAGAGAGAGAGAGAGAGAGAGAGAAGAAGAAGAAGAAGAAGAAGAAGAAGAAGAAAAAGAAGAAGAAGAAGAAAGGATAAATGTCATGTAAAATCACAAAGGTATTTTGGTCCTTTTACATTTGATTTAACACTAGGCTTCAAGTTGAACAACTGAAGTTAAAGTCACAAAGTTAAAGTAAAGTTAAAATCAGAATTAGATTTGAGAATGAGAACACAATTGTCCCATGATAAAATTGTATCCTTCTCATTACACTTCTACATAGACCCAAATCGCTTAACTTTTTTACATCATATTTTTAAAGGCTATATCTTGTATATGTGTGTGTACTCTAAAACTGTAGCAAGAGGGTGGGGGGCGAGCTATTTTCATGCAATTAGAGTATAATAACATGCCCGGTTGTCTAGTCTGCACATATGCTTTCTAGCTTTAAGACCTAATGGCAACACACTCATATTAGAGGACAGGGAAAGGTCTTATGTTACATCGTATCCAACTGTGTTCATGCTAATTATCCAACGAGTCTTGCTATGAGCCTAACTAAATTGGTCCGACTTAGTTTTGACTAGAGGAAAAAAATCAATCATAGCCAGTGTGAGAATTTAGAAATAGAGGATCAACGGTTTCAGCCACACAGTGGGATAGCAGTCTGACGCATATATAGCTTTTTCCTTCTCCAACACATTTTTTTCTTTCAGTTTATATGTTAATAGGCCTTGCTTGGCTCAACTATACCAAAGCCTGTTGGGCCAGCCTTCACCGGCGCACGGCGTAGCCTAGGATGCCACCACGCCACAGCAGGTAGGCGAGCCAAAGCGTGACTTGGTGCAGATGTGGGGTTCGCCGGTTGTCTGCTTGAAAATTCGACCAGGCAACCAGCTGAGCTGACGCTCACTTCATGGATTCCAAGTTTATAAGATAAAAATTTTATATAGATTTTAATGTTAAGTTAAAATAAGGGGGGAAAATGATGCAACCAAAGACCTTTAAGGATTACACTTCTCTTCTTTCTATCCCTCAAAGGAGCATAAATGCTTGAATTTAGTTTAAATCGATGATACATATCCGTAATGCAAGCAGTGCCTTAGACATATGCTTTAGCCATATCCTTAGATAATTCCTTCAAGCATCAGGGTTTGTTCTTTAAATTGTTATCCATGGAGGCCAGGGAGTAAACTCTGGAATAAAAAGATTTCCTAACAGTGTTGTAGTTGATGAGTTGAATATCAATCGGCAACAATTTTGAACAAACATTTGCACGGGCACTCTGTAGTTGAATTTTTGTTTTTATTTTCATGTCTTTCTTTGGTCTCTACCCACCTTTTTTTGTTTCAGTTGATTTTGCAAACAATGCAGAGTTTATGGTGCTCTTTTGGCAATTGAAAAATGCTGCAGTTTTTTTTTATAATCTGAAAAGAACCATCTGAACTTTTTCCCTGAAAGTTGGTCATGCACGAGAGAGGGCAGGAGCAGGGCCACAAGGGTCTAATATACATGTGTTAAGTCATAGAGGAAATCACTGTACTTTGGTCTACATTATGTACCAATAAATCTGCTAGGTGGGAATCATTAGATTTGGCACACACTATGTGGATAGTGAGAACCCTGTTGCTGATTAAATGTTAAATTGACATTCAATCTTGCAGTTCAAATCTCCCAGGAATCGCTGCTGAAGGGCCTAACTGCCTCCATCTGTCGAGGAACAAGCAAAAAGCTACAATCACATTTTGCGTGCCGGGCATGGTAAGCATATTTTGTATCTGCCATCCAACTTTCAATTTTTCAGGTTTCAGGCCTCTGTTGCGTAACACTTATGGTGACATTGACAAAAATAAGTTTGTTGCATGTTGTATCAATTTGCAGTATTGCGAGTTTATAAATTATTTTGTGTTTAACGAAATTTAGCCAAAAATTCATTCAGCAATGGCTGCTGAAGCTTGCAGTGCTGGACCTGAGCTTCAACAAGATCACTATCGCAAAGATGCTGGCCAGCTGGGTGAGTTACAATTTTTGTACAATCCAATTTTCCTGTAATGTACACACAGGCGGGCATTATACTATGATATAGACTATAGAGGGTAATGTTTTCCGTAGGAATGTTTTTATCACATATTTCCAATTATGCTATTCTTTTACCACTTTTAGGAATTCATTTTTCATTATTTATTCATTACTTACATCAACTTCCATGAAATTGTTTTAGGCAAGAAAACTCTCTCATCTTGTACGATGCTGATGGATTGCTCATTGTGGTTGGCATCTCAAACCACCGATTAAAACCTCCAATTTCTTGCTATATAAAGGATGATCAGACGCTGCAGCATCTCAAGCAGACATGAAGACAACGAGACGCTAAGCAGGCAACATGAACAGAGTTCCATTTTTCTAACAGACATGAGCAAAACATGATTCTTGTTTCATGAAGAAATACATGATATTTGAAATGAGATGCGCGCGGCTTTGCTCACAAGGAACTGTCTAATAATCTGAATGAATGTTTATAACTGTCAAAGTATACATTAATTTTTGGTTGCTTGAGTTGCATGATGAATGTCACTGTAGCGCTGGCACTGACAGTAAACTTGCTTGATCCATGAAATGTAGCTTTCATTTGATCTGATATGAAAGGTTTAACGTCTATGGTAGCAACCATTATTCTTTGGCTTTATATTCTCTCTCGAGTCAAAATGCAATTTCTTATAGAATCATCCTGTTGGATTGATAACTGCTGTCCTAATTATTGCATATTAGATTCCCCTTTGGGTCACCATATAGATGCAATTTTTGCGGGCACAAACTGTGGTGACTTTTCCTTGACCTTTGATACGATTGTACTATATGAAAATGAATTTTTAGACCACCCATGAGAATGAATTTAGATTGAAAAGGCTATGTAGGACTGCTTATTCATGGAGATGATTTTTTCACTCTGATTCTTAACTTCTGACAAATATTCCACTTAATATAAGAAAGTAAAGGGGTGTTATAGTTTCAAATTTAGAAGGTGATGTTGTCATTACCCATTCGACCATGGAATTTATGGTAACAGTCTCCAGGTCCATGTTTTGAACATGATTAAGTCCCTAATGGAAGGAGCCATGTGCTTGAGTAAAAACAAATCTGCATTTGTAATTTTTGTTACCCCATGGTCACTACCATACGGTTATTGATACAATTACATGTCATTAGCTATTTACCTAACATTTGGTATGATTATGGATAATGTTAGACATACTATCTCTTGCATGCATTGCGAAATCTTTAGCTCCCGTAGCAACGCACGGGCATTCACCTAGTTACAATGTTAATTTTTTATACACAATGCTAGTTCTCAGGGCGGCCCTGTAGGCGACACTTGCCATGGCCCATGGCCCAAGGCTGGGCCCAAAACAAGCATGCTATTCCCCTTAATATTTCAGTAGCACAACCAGAGTTCCTAAAAAAAAAGTAGCACAACCAAAAATGAAAGTTTTTCCCGAGTCCTAGTGCCAGCTGATCAGGTCTCAAGGGGGAAAAAAAATTCTGGATTTAGCAATAAAACTTGGGTAACGAGGGGGCTAAGACTCAGAGTGACATGTACTGTGGGAAACACTACATCTAGACTGAATTCCTTCGTTCTAAACATGGCATGCATGAAAGGGAATATGTTATGAGTTGTAACCATCACTTCCCCAACGAAAATGTTGTTATTGTATTATTATGCTGTTTAACGTCGTTGCAGGAATTCCAGTTTCCCGCTAATAGTGACACACTGTAAAGACGACTGACGTCGTAAGTGTCAGCGTGCCTCCCAGTGGATCGATCCTTGTTTATTCAGCAAGCACAAACTATCACATATGGGCATCGATCAGAACATGTACATTTGGCGTCACGCTGCTTTGGGGTGGTAGCAGTAGAGGTGAGCCGGTAACTTTGGCTCGCCCACAGCCTGAAGCGGCACGTTGCGCGGCATGGTAAACCTGAGCCTCTCCTCCATGTCCAGCCTCTCCGGCACGACGCCGTCCGGGAGCCTCCACGCGAACGCGTGCAGCAGGTTGGCAAGGCTCAAGGGCGCCATCTTGAGCGCGAGGCCCATCCCGGGGCACATCCGGCGGCCGGACCCGAACGGCAGCACCTCGAAGTCCTGCCCCTTGACGTCCACCACTTTGCTCCTCCCGTCCCCCACGAAGAACCTCTCCGGCCGGAACTCCTCGGCTGCTTCCCACACGGCGGGGTCGCGGTCCCCGCCGGGATTCGGAAGCCGCCCACGGAAGCGTCCTTGCGGCACCGTCGCGGCGACAGCAGCGGCGTGGCCGGGTGGAGGCGCATGGACTCCTTGATCACGGCCTGGAGGAACGGGAGGCTCGAGGCGTCTTCTTCCACGGGCAGGCGGTCTGGGCCGACCACACGGTCCAGCTCCTCGGTGGCCTTGGCGAGGGCCGTAGGGTTCTTCAGAAGCTCTGAAAGCGCCCACTCGACGGTCACCGCCGTGGTGTCCGTGCCGGCCGCGATCATGTCCTGCGTCAACAAATGAGCGAGCAATCAGTTGGATTTTTTTCTTTTTGGTGAACGAATCAGTTGGAAAAGAAGAAGCAACGGTGAACGATGTCATCATTGCACATATATTGGCAAAACCTTCGTACCAGAACAAATGCCTTGATGCCGTCCCGCCGAATCGGGACCTCCACCATGTCAGGATCATCTGCTACCTGCAGCAACAGGTCAATCATGTCCCTGGGCACAAAGCCCTCGCCCTCCCGCCGCTCGTCGTGCTCGTCCAGCACGTGTTCCAGAAACGCGTCCATCATGTTGCTAAGCCTTTTCGTCCGGCCGATGTACCCCTGCAGGTCTAGCCAGTTAAGCCAGGGGATGACGTCGCCGATGTTGAGCGAGCCTTTGAGAAGGAACATCTCCTCAACCATCCACGGGAACTCCTCCGGCGTCGCCACCGAGCTGGCACTGGCACCAACCCCACCTCCTCCGTACTTCTTGCCCATCACCATGCGCGAGATCACGTTCATGTTCAACATGAGCAAGTGGTCCCTGAGCGGCACGGGGCGCCCGTCGGACGATGCTGCGTGCAGGTCACGCAGCATGGCGTGCACCTCCTCAAGGCGGACGTGTTCGTGCAACTTGAGCTGCGTCTCGCTGAGCAGCTTCGTGTGCCACAGCTTGCGCGCTTGCCGCCAGTAGGCGCCGTAGGGCGCCCAAAACATGTCGGACTGGTTGTAGAACAGGTACCTGCCGATGGCGACCCGCGGCCGATCGATGAACGCCTCGTCGTTGGTCTTGAGGACCAACCTTGCAGCGTCGGCAGATGATGCGACGACGACGCAGATGGAGCCCGTCCAAATGGACATGAGCGGACCATACCGCACCGAGAGCTCGTGGAGGGTGCGGTGTGTGAGCGGACCGAGCAGGTTTAGGCTTCCAATGACCGGCCAGGGCCTAGGGCCTGGTGGAAAGTTGTAGTTGCGCATCCTTAGTCTATAGTAGAGGACTATTACTAGGTAGAGAGCTGTTGCAAGTGCAACACTAAAGGTGGAAAGCTCCATTGAAGACCACCTAATGTGTTGGTGTGCAATACCCTCTGCCTGGAGCTATAATAAAGAGTAGTGTAGTCATTGTCAATTTTCTTCTCGAGCAGTGTACAATAACCAGTTTACAATTAACTAATACAAATGCATTTACATTGCTTATATTTCGTAACCCAAAATTATAACTGTTTGTACTAGACATTTTTAAAATTTTGAATGACATTATGGGCAAAGATAGAGACATGTGAGCAGATTCTTAAGTACTTTGTCCAGCCTTTGATCTTAAATTCCATAGAGTACATATAACTAATTGTACGACATTTGATGGTGTTTACTGTTTCATATAACTAGTACATATAACTAATTGTATGACATCAATACGCTGGAGCATACAGTCTACGTACTCTGCCATGACCAAACTAACTCCATCAAACATATATCAGATACCAAGAAAAAAATTCAGGAATATTGAGGATTGCAATGGCTCTAAAATAGTGAATGATGAAGGCGTGACATATATGCAAGCTCAGCATGCAATGTGTGATCTTCATGCTTTGATGGACTCCTCATTTGGGGTCATGTGTCAGGTCAATCAATGATATTTTCTGGAGCCTTGACACGTATTGATTGATCATGTATATACGTACTCATTTTTAAATATATAGTTTGAATTTTCATAGTGTGATTTGGCTGTGTAGCTAATTGGTTACCCACAATTATTTTATGTTTCCATCATAAGTCAAGTGTGAATTTATATTAAACTAGGATTCTTTGTAACATAAAAAATTGTCTTACATCATATTTCTAAGATAGTTTGTTTTATTAACTACAAGGCTCAAAGGCGGCCACAAGAGTTTCCTTGCAATTCGCTACCACTTTGTATTTAGTTCCTCTGTCCCAGAATATAACTTGTTTTAACTTTGTCCAAAATCAATATTTATTGACCAATAATAGCTAGAAATCCCATAAACATAGACAATGTCAAAGTTACAATTGAGAAAGTTTGTTCCATGGTCTTTTAGCAATATGATTTTTATGATAATATTATTTATGAATTTGTTGTTATTTACGTTTTAAATTTTTGAAAAATACAAGTTCCATTCAAGTATTTGGAATCACTCTGTTACAACATTAGTTTTGTTACTAGAAATTTACTATTACGAATTGAGCTTGTTGATGGCATCTGTATGCATATATCTTATCAGCACATGTCTTGGCGTTTGTTTTTAATGGTATTTGAGTGTCGAATCAACATAAGCACATAGCTTAAGCCAATTTTTTGTTTCACAAATAAAGAGTCAACAGCAAATAACTTCTTTCTGAGAGAGAATCACCTTGTTATCCCTCTCCAAAATGAGTTCCAATCCTTTTCCAGTCGAAAGAGTCCTAAGAAGTCAACCTTAGATTGTTAGATTTGGTGGTGTGTGTCTTTGTGTGTGTTGTTAAAAAGTATTCCTGATACTCAGAGTACCCTTCAGTAACTTAATTTTATCCCAGAAAGATGTAGCGTGGGAAAGAAAACTTGAATCCAGACTGCATGCCATCATCACAGTCGCGCCAATTAGAGACTACCCTACTGTTTTAACTGATATCTAAATATTCACTGATGACTTCTATGGCAGGGGTTAGATAAGTTTAGAACATGAGGGGATTATTCAAGAAATAGCGATGTACTAAGACTGCCATATGAATCTGACAACTTTCCCATCGTTGAAGTCTTTGTACTCCATATGGTACCATGAAACAATTCATATACAGTACCTTACATAGTACAACAAGTTTTGATTATGGATCATAGACCTAATCTTTCATTTATTGTCTAGAACTGAGCCGTCCCAAGGAGATCATTCTCTTCCTGGGTAGTGCCACTTGTTTCGCAGCAGATTATAATGAACCGCCTGCCGCCACCATTATTTTAGCATTATCGCAACACATGGATCAAAAGCTGCCACGTCCCCGTTAATTGATATGATCAACTGTTGTCAGGCCCAACCCCGGCCGCCTCCACAGGCGTGTGAGCATTGTCAAAAAATAATTTGCTCAATATTTATCCAGTCAATTATCTTCACGAACAGTCTACGATAACCAGCTTACAATTAACTAATACAAATGAATTTGCATTAGTTATATTTCATACCCCAAAAATTTAACTGTTTGTACTAGACATTTTTAAAATATTGAATGACATTATGGAGAAAGATAGAGACATGTGAGCATATTTTTAAGTACTTTGTCCAGCCTTTGGTCTTGAATTTCATAGAGTACATATTACTAAATACGTTCTGCATTGCTACCATATAAACTATGTGTTTAGAAATGAAAGTTGCAGAATTTGCTCCTACAAATTGACACAAGTCAACAGTGGGTAGCTTTATCATACACATGCTTGGAATAGACTGATTTAAATATGATAGTTTGTTTTATTAACTACAAGGCTCAAAGGCGGCCACAAGAGTTTCCTTGCAATTCGCTACCACTTTGTATTTAGTTCCTCTGTCCCAGAATATAACTTGTTTTAACTTTGTCCAAAATCAATATTTATTGACCAATAATAGCTAGAAATCCCATAAACATAGACAATGTCAAAGTTACAATTGAGAAAGTTTGTTCCATGGTCTTTTAGCAATATGATTTTTATGATAATATTATTTATGAATTTGTTGTTATTTACGTTTTAAATTTTTGAAAAATACAAGTTCCATTCAAGTATTTGGAATCACTCTGTTACAACATTAGTTTTGTTACTAGAAATTTACTATTACGAATTGAGCTTGTTGATGGCATCTGTATGCATATATCTTATCAGCACATGTCTTGGCGTTTGTTTTTAATGGTATTTGAGTGTCGAATCAACATAAGCACATAGCTTAAGCCAATTTTTTGTTTCACAAATAAAGAGTCAACAGCAAATAACTTCTTTCTGAGAGAGAATCACCTTGTTATCCCTCTCCAAAATGAGTTCCAATCCTTTTCCAGTCGAAAGAGTCCTAAGAAGTCAACCTTAGATTGTTAGATTTGGTGGTGTGTGTCTTTGTGTGTGTTGTTAAAAAGTATTCCTGATACTCAGAGTACCCTTCAGTAACTTAATTTTATCCCAGAAAGATGTAGCGTGGGAAAGAAAACTTGAATCCAGACTGCATGCCATCATCACAGTCGCGCCAATTAGAGACTACCCTACTGTTTTAACTGATATCTAAATATTCACTGATGACTTCTATGGCAGGGGTTAGATAAGTTTAGAACATGAGGGGATTATTCAAGAAATAGCGATGTACTAAGACTGCCATATGAATCTGACAACTTTCCCATCGTTGAAGTCTTTGTACTCCATATGGTACCATGAAACAATTCATATACAGTACCTTACATAGTACAACAAGTTTTGATTATGGATCATAGACCTAATCTTTCATTTATTGTCTAGAACTGAGCCGTCCCAAGGAGATCATTCTCTTCCTGGGTAGTGCCACTTGTTTCGCAGCAGATTATAATGAACCGCCTGCCGCCACCATTATTTTAGCATTATCGCAACACATGGATCAAAAGCTGCCACGTCCCCGTTAATTGATATGATCAACTGTTGTCAGGCCCAACCCCGGCCGCCTCCACAGGCGTGTGAGCATTGTCAAAAAATAATTTGCTCAATATTTATCCAGTCAATTATCTTCACGAACAGTCTACGATAACCAGCTTACAATTAACTAATACAAATGAATTTGCATTAGTTATATTTCATACCCCAAAAATTTAACTGTTTGTACTAGACATTTTTAAAATATTGAATGACATTATGGAGAAAGATAGAGACATGTGAGCATATTTTTAAGTACTTTGTCCAGCCTTTGGTCTTGAATTTCATAGAGTACATATTACTAAATACGTTCTGCATTGCTACCATATAAACTATGTGTTTAGAAATGAAAGTTGCAGAATTTGCTCCTACAAATTGACACAAGTCAACAGTGGGTAGCTTTATCATACACATGCTTGGAATAGACTGATTTAAATATGATAGTTTGTTTTATTAACTACAAGGCTCAAAGGCGGCCACAAGAGTTTCCTTGCAATTCGCTACCACTTTGTATTTAGTTCCTCTGTCCCAGAATATAACTTGTTTTAACTTTGTCCAAAATCAATATTTATTGACCAATAATAGCTAGAAATCCCATAAACATAGACAATGTCAAAGTTACAATTGAGAAAGTTTGTTCCATGGTCTTTTAGCAATATGATTTTTATGATAATATTATTTATGAATTTGTTGTTATTTACGTTTTAAATTTTTGAAAAATACAAGTTCCATTCAAGTATTTGGAATCACTCTGTTACAACATTAGTTTTGTTACTAGAAATTTACTATTACGAATTGAGCTTGTTGATGGCATCTGTATGCATATATCTTATCAGCACATGTCTTGGCGTTTGTTTTTAATGGTATTTGAGTGTCGAATCAACATAAGCACATAGCTTAAGCCAATTTTTTGTTTCACAAATAAAGAGTCAACAGCAAATAACTTCTTTCTGAGAGAGAATCACCTTGTTATCCCTCTCCAAAATGAGTTCCAATCCTTTTCCAGTCGAAAGAGTCCTAAGAAGTCAACCTTAGATTGTTAGATTTGGTGGTGTGTGTCTTTGTGTGTGTTGTTAAAAAGTATTCCTGATACTCAGAGTACCCTTCAGTAACTTAATTTTATCCCAGAAAGATGTAGCGTGGGAAAGAAAACTTGAATCCAGACTGCATGCCATCATCACAGTCGCGCCAATTAGAGACTACCCTACTGTTTTAACTGATATCTAAATATTCACTGATGACTTCTATGGCAGGGGTTAGATAAGTTTAGAACATGAGGGGATTATTCAAGAAATAGCGATGTACTAAGACTGCCATATGAATCTGACAACTTTCCCATCGTTGAAGTCTTTGTACTCCATATGGTACCATGAAACAATTCATATACAGTACCTTACATAGTACAACAAGTTTTGATTATGGATCATAGACCTAATCTTTCATTTATTGTCTAGAACTGAGCCGTCCCAAGGAGATCATTCTCTTCCTGGGTAGTGCCACTTGTTTCGCAGCAGATTATAATGAACCGCCTGCCGCCACCATTATTTTAGCATTATCGCAACACATGGATCAAAAGCTGCCACGTCCCCGTTAATTGATATGATCAACTGTTGTCAGGCCCAACCCCGGCCGCCTCCACAGGCGTGTGAGCATTGTCAAAAAATAATTTGCTCAATATTTATCCAGTCAATTATCTTCACGAACAGTCTACGATAACCAGCTTACAATTAACTAATACAAATGAATTTGCATTAGTTATATTTCATACCCCAAAAATTTAACTGTTTGTACTAGACATTTTTAAAATATTGAATGACATTATGGAGAAAGATAGAGACATGTGAGCATATTTTTAAGTACTTTGTCCAGCCTTTGGTCTTGAATTTCATAGAGTACATATTACTAAATACGTTCTGCATTGCTACCATATAAACTATGTGTTTAGAAATGAAAGTTGCAGAATTTGCTCCTACAAATTGACACAAGTCAACAGTGGGTAGCTTTATCATACACATGCTTGGAATAGACTGATTTAAATATGATAGTTGTTGATACTCGTCTTGTTTTATCACGCGAGATATTTAAACAGTAAACACCATCAAATGTCATACAATTAGTAATATGTATTTGTAGTAATGTGAGACTTGTGATATACATGCAAGGCTCACCTTCCATGTGTGATCTTCATGCTTTGATGCATTCCTCATTTGGTGTCATGTGTCAGGTCAATCAATGATATTTTTGGGATCCTTGAGAAACGTAGTGATTGATCACGTACCTTACTTTTAAATATAGAGTTTGAATTTTCATAGTGTGATTTGGATATGTACCTAATTGGTTACCCACAGTTTAATGTTTCCATCACAAGTCAAGTTCACATTAAAATATGATTCTTTGTGACAAAAAAAATGGCATACATCATATTTAAACTATTGGTACTAGATATTTATAAATATTGAATGACTTTATGGGCGAAGATAGAGCCATGCGCGCTGATTTTTAAGTACTCTGTCCAGCCTTTGGACTTAAATTTTATAGAGTACATATTACTAAATATGTGACATTTGATGGTGTTGAATGTATGATATTTTCTAGATCCCTGAGACGCATAGTGATTTACCACGTACTTTTAAATATATATTTTGAATTTTCATAGTGTTATTTGGATGTGTACCTAATTGGTTACCAACAATTTTATGTTTGCATCAAAAGTCGAGTGTGGAACATTCACATTAAAATATGAATTTTCTTTTTTTGACACAAAAAAATGTCTCACGTCATAGTTATAAGATAGTTTGTTCTGTTATGGACAAGGTTCAAAGGCTACCACAAGAGTTTCCTTTCAATTCGCTTGTAGTTATTCCCTCTATCCCAGAATATAGCTAGGTTTGGCTTTGTCCTGAATCAATGTTTACTGACCATCGATAGCTAGAAATACCATGAAGATAGACAGTGTAATACAATTAAGAAAGTTTGTTTCATGTCCTTTAGCAACATCATTTTTATGTTAATATAATTTAAGATTTATTTTGTTAGTAATGATCAATGTTGAGAATATTTTTCTTAGGACAAATCCAAAAGGAGCTATATTCTATGACGAAGGGAGCATATTGTTATGTTTGGACCAAAACTGCAAGTAGTTTGTAGGATACTTGGTTCCATAAATGCAAGAAATAATTTCTCAAAAGAAGAAATGTCTTATAGTGATTGCTATTTCCTTGAGCATGTTTTCTTTAGGGTTTGTTTACATGGTCCACTTCTACAAGTTTGTACCCCGTTGACTTGGAAAGTAGATTTATACAGGTAAACTAGATTCTCACCAACAAATAGATTTATATTGGTTAATTAGAGGTTCGTGCCACTTGTCTAGTGTACCACTAAGTTAGAAACTATATATAGATTTGCAATCATATAGTGTTTAAATTTAATATCTAATTGCATCGTTCGGGCAAAACATGTGCGTGCATTTACATAATTGTGAGTTCCAAGCAAAAGCACACTGCTGGTGAACTTAATTTTCTTCTTTGTCCTGGGATATTTTGAGTCCAGCAAAAGTGCTGGGGCATGGCTTTAAGTAACCCTATATCACACTACAAAGATCCATTTTTATAAATGAAGGCAGCCGTTTTAGTTCTTTTAAAAAATTTCCTCTTCACTGGCCAAGACTATAAATGAAGATGGGTAGGTGGATGTAAGGAAAGCATGTGAATGGTTAAGTGCCTTTTAATCTTCAAGATCTGAACCTTTTTATACCACGGTGTTCATATCACTACTAAACTAAACTATGGCAGTAGTTCAGGTATAATGGTCATTGCCCAGTTTTCTTAATTCTCTTGAACTAGTCCAAACGGACTATATTGTGATAATAATGTAACAGTGTATAGCTTAACATCCATATGAAGAAATAGAAAAGCACTGATCAGTTCTTCTAGAAAAAAAACATTAATTTAAAGCATTTTTAAATCCATCTGTTATCCACCCCTACTATTAAATGACCTTAGGGTACTTGGCCTGGAGTATATATATAAGACAGAAATGAGGCTAGAGGCCACATAAGGAACCAATCCTATTTGTCCACACAACAATGAGTGTTTTAGTAACGAAGTCCACAGTAGTGCTCGTCGGCCCATCTAAGCCGCCGCAGGGTGCGAGCAGCATCAATCTCTCACCATTTGACAAAAGCATGGCTGGTTATTCGGTAACTTCATTCCTTGTGTACGAACTTCCAATCCACCAGCCAGCAGAAAGCATAAAGATGGCACTATCACAAGCACTTGTCCAATATTACCCTATTGCGGGTCGGCTTGCCATGGATGCCGATGGCAAAGAGCTCACTATTGCTTGCACGAACGAGGGTGTCTCATTCGTAGCTGCACGGGCCAACTCCTCCTTGGCTGAAGCCAAATTGGTTGATTCGCCATTAACATCGGATCTGATAAAGGACCTTGCAATCTCCTATGGAGCTGGGAGATGTAGCCACACTGACCCACTTCTGTCTATGCAGGTGACCGAGTTCTCATGTGGAGGGTTTGTCCTTGGGACAACTTCGAACCACGTCATAGCTGATGGTCAGGGGATGGCACAGTTTATGCAGGCCATCAGTGAGTTTGCCCGTGGGTTATCACAACCTTCCATAGCTCCAATAAGGTGTGCCAACTCACTTACTGATGTCTCGCCATTGTTGGCCTCGTCAAACAAGTGGTTGATGAGCCTCAGTCCTGTTGACATGGCCTATCTGGACATCGCTTTTCCATCCTCCTTGATTAGCCGTACCAAAGCAGAGTTTGACAAGCAATCCAATGTTCAACCTTGCACAATGTTTGAGGCAACCGTGGCCCTGCTTTGGCAGTGTCGCACCCGTGCTATCATCTCCGATCCAGACACTCCCATGCCGCTTCTCTTTGCATCTAACATGCGTAAGCACGTTGGCGCCAAGGATGGCTTCTATGGAAACTGCTTCATGATGCAGGCAGTTTTTGCAAGTAGCAGTGAGGTCGCATATAGTCATATTAATGATGTTGTGAAGCTTATCAAAGTTGCTAAAGAGAAGATATCAGAGATGTGTAGGGCTGGCAGTGTGATCCGTCAAATGGACGGGGCTGTTGCATATAACGTATTCATTGTGTCAAGCTGGCGGAACTTTGGCTTGGATTCAGTGGACTTTAGTAGTGGGAGACCGGCACGTGTGATGTGCCCTGGAAATCAGAGGTCCGTTCCATCCAGTGTTGTGTGCCCACCGATAAAGGACAACGACGGAGTCAGTGTATCGACGCGTTGTGTCAAGAAAGAGCACATCCATGCCTTCCTCGAAGAAGTGGCAAGGTTCAAGTGATTGGTCGCCTCTGTATTAGTGATACCGTACCATGTTATATGTGTGTGTCTATTGTGCCATCGTGTTACATTCTTGTACTCAATATTGTGCCTGTATAACGCATGCATGAAAGCCGTCAAAATAAGCTCACTATAAATAAACCATCCAATATTTCCTTACATTTAAATACTCTCGAAATGATTTGTTGGAACTACCTTGGTGATAACATCATATTTCCTATTTTTTTCTACCATCAGGACATATCTTAGTTACATTATAGAAATGTTGCTGCCTGTGTTAAGAAACAAAATACTTTTATTCAGGCCTGCCTAAAGAAAGATGCTAATAACCACTGAGAGAATAGAAACTACTCTATCAAATCAGGTGCCACTATGCGCTTGGAACATCATTCTACGGCTCATTGAATTGTGATGACTAGTGGAGACGGGCAAGCCAGGGCTATGTAGAAAAAAAATACACTTCACTGCACAAGGGGAAGGAACTGCAAGACGTTACAAACATTTTTATCAGTAGAACATGAGGACACAATAAAATTCAGGCGAAGTCCAGATATGTTGGACTGAAGTTTACATGACTCTCTTACTTCTGCTCATAAGCTTATGAACTGAATAGATTTCTATCAGCTAAGGCGGCCTTCCCTTTTATGTCTAGTAATTAAAAATTCTGTAACAAAATAAGGTAAAACTGTAAGACTAAATATGAGTTTAACCTGCCGTATCTATCAATGAATCTGATTACATAAACATCTCCGTAGCATGTCTTTTTGCCTATCATGTATTCATTACTTAAAAATTGCAAATAAAGCGATAAGCGATAGCACACGCAGGGAAAGAACTGCACAGGACACAAAAGAAGTGTACGGAAAGAACTGTTAAAATATCTCAACACTGGTGACTGATCCATCGTGGCTAGTTGGCTACCATTCCATTCCTGCACAAACTTCACGGCATGTTTCAGTCCAGTAAGGACAGGTGCATAAACAATTTTAAATTCAAGAACAATATAACCGTGCTTGTTTAAGGACAGGTACATATGTTTAACATCAGCTTAATAGCAGTAAGGAAGTATTTGATAAAATGAAGTACTTGAAAAGGGCCCAAATAGGCCAAGATCATACATTTAAATATTAAATCGTTTGTAATTAACTGAAAAAACACACACCTGTAGCACTAATTTTAGGACAGAGAAAATTACTTGTTTTTTTTTCATTTTGGCACTTCCCGTCGAACCCAGTTTCCAATGTGTACCAAGATTTTGGAATTTTTTATCCCTTATATGTCCTTTTCCAGATAGTGTTGTTAGTTTGTCCTATGTTAACGAATTTACTCTCAATAAGACATCCTTATTTGCCGCAAAATTGAACGCACTCAATAGGACATCTGTTATTTTCCCCATTTTGATTCAGATTGATCAAGATAGACACTTCTTTCTTATACGAAAAATATATTGATGCAACAATACCTCATTGCAAGAATTGTAGTAATTTCCCGCGAGCATAATTGTGTTACTAAGCCCACATCCATAAATTAAATTACAGGTCAAAATCGGCTTAAAATCTACGCCCTATATAAAATTACTTTGAATGAATGAACGATATAGATGTAATTTGGTTGCATGCTTGAATCATGAAAATCTCTCTCAGAGAGTCTATACTTGATTAAAATTCCAAAAAAAATATCTCATCTCAATCTGCCATATCCAATCTCTCCCATATTCTTACTCTCTCTTCTCTCTCCTTGTCCAGGTGACTACACCCATTTCTCAATAATGTATATGGTGATTGGATCTAGCTGTTATGGGGATGTGAATTAATTCATTGTATCCACACTTCATAAGTGTAGTTTCGATGTGTATCCAATTGGTTATGATGAACAAGCTATGTAGATGAGGATGCTTCCACAAACACTCGATCAAGAGAGTTAGGTGTGGTTTCTGTTGACTACAAGGCTAACACGTGATTCAAACAGTTTCCTTGCAATTGGTCGGCATTTCCTAGTTATTTGATTAAGGGGGTGTTCATTTCCTCTGCCTAAAATTTTAGCCCTATCACATTAGAGAGAATATTGTCATTTAAAAGTATTAATAAAGTCTAATTATAAAACCTTTTAAAAGATGGGGGCTAATTTCCGAGACGAATCTAACAAGCCTAATTAAGCTATGTTTTCCTACAATGACCATCTTCTAATCACGACTTAATTACCCTCATTAGATTGGTCTCGCGAATTAACACATAATTGTACAATTAGTTTTGTAATTAGACTTTAATTAGTACTTCTAAATGGCTAAAATTTTAGCCAAAGAAACGAACACCCCCTAAGTATATCTACCAAAATTAAGGTATATAGTTTGTGAGGGACTACTGATGATTTTTGGAATTGTTACACTAAATTTTAGAGATATTGTAGACTATGAATAGCACATAACATTAATAACCATACACTCAAGATAATGAAGCTGTCACAGGAATTGGACAAAAATTTATGCGCTTTTGACGAGTTTGGTGAGCCTACTATTAATTAAGGGACAATAGCGTTTTAACCATCATTTTAGACTCTAATTGCGTTTTCACCATCGATTTTCAGATCTTGCAAAATTACCATTGATTGCTTTCAGATTTTGCAAGATCACCATTGATTTCTTGAAAACTGATGGTAAAATCGCAAAACTATTTTGCAAGATCACCCTGCTTTTGAAAACTGATGGTAAAATCGCAAAATCTGAAAACCGATGATGAAAATGCAATTGGAGTTTGAAAGGATGGTTGTTTTGCAAATGCCCTATTAATTAACCTACCTATCATTTCGGCTTGAATTCCAAGAGCACATCTTGCTACGTATGTCACATTCGTTTGTGTTTACTGTTTGAATCTTTTGCATGCTAACATAACTTTTCTGTAGCATTGTACAACAACTATCATATGCAAATCACTATATTCCAAGATTTATAGGTGAGGCTTTGATGTGTACCTTATTGGCTATAAGCAACTATGGAGATAATCTTCAGCAAACACTCGTGAGTTAGGTGTGATTTCAATTGATAACAAGGCTAAGGCTCTGTTTGGATCCTGTAGCCGGCTAATTTTAGCCAACTAAAATATTACTCGGCTAATTTTTTAGCCAACTAATTTTAGGAGGTACTTGCTTGGATCATGGCTAATCCCTCCATGCTAATGAAACCAATTCCACTAATTCTCAATGTTTAGTCACTTTTTAGGAGGGTTGACGTGACTAGAGGCTAAAAGTTTAGAAGGGGGCTCGCTAAAAGTTTAGTCACTTTTAGGAGATCATGTTTGGATCCAAATTGACTAAAATTAGCCAGCTAAAAGTTTAGTAGATGGATCCAAACAGGGCCACACACGCTATCTAAATAGTTTCCTTGTGATTTGTTAGTATTTTGCCAAAAATTTAGGTAGTGAGTTTGTCCAGAACTAACAATGACTTTCGAATCATAATTGATACATTTTATTATAGAGATATTGTGGGCCATGTGGAAAAATATTAAAAGTAATATGATTACATAGCCGAGGCAATGTTCAAGGTGTCGGTCGTGGTCGAGGTGGGGGATGGAGCTTCTGCTCTTTTCTGGGTGGATACTTGGCTGGACAACATCCCAATCCAAGCCCGTGCACCACACTTCTTCATGGCCGTACGAAAACACGCGGCAAAGACACGTACGGTCAAAAGCGGCCTAACTAGGAAAAGTTGGCCGCACGACATCAAGGGGTTTCTTTCCATCCCGGCCATCATGGAGCTCCTACGCTTGGTTAATGGCCTATGTAGCGTCACCCTCAATCCCATTGTGTCGGACAGATTTATTTGGAAATGGTCGCCATCTGCCACTTATTCGGCCTCCTCCGCCTATCAAGCTTTCTTCATAGGGCAAACAGCCCTGCTTGGCGCCAAGGAGCCGTGGAAGACCAAGGAGCCGAATAAGTGCCGGTTTTTCATCTGGTTGGCCCTCCACAGTCGATGTTGGACGTCAGAGCGACTGGCACGACATGGTCTACGGAACCACGACCAGTGTGCCCTTTGTGATCAGGAGGTAGAATCCATCAACCACTTGTTGGTGGGGTGCTCCTATAGCCGTGAAGTTTGGTTCCGGATCCTACAACGCTTCCGCCTACATCGTCTAACCCCGTATCATCAAGATCGATTCGCTGAGTGGTGGCTACGGCAGCGGAAGCGGGTCGCTAAGGACGCGCGCAGAGGTTTCGACTCAATGGTCGTGCTGACGGCATGGAGGATATGGAAGGAGCATAACGGGCGAGTATTTGGGTCAGGCCTTTCCCACCCTCCGGTGCTCTCATGTAGTATCCTACAGGAAGCACGGCTTTGGGGCCTAGCAGGCGTTAGGAGTGTGTCGCTGTCGGATACCTAGATTAAGGTATCCTAATCAGGGATA
>LAPY01002126.1:81334-92891 GCA_000970635.1 Eragrostis tef | reverse complement strand
TGTGTTCCCTCTGACCCCACCTCCTTCTTATATTGCGCTGCGCGACGGGGCCCGCAACCACTGTGGGTTGTGCGCCTCCGATCATGGCGCGAGATCAGGGATTCCGACTCGGTCGTTGGACCGGGTCGGATGAGATCAATACTAACAACCTAGACTTAGCTCTGATTCAGCGGAGAAAAATGGTTTCACTCGCCGTCACTCCCTTCCTTCCTCTACCAATGGTAAAATGAACTCACAGTCTCCGCGTACACAAAGGCCAATCCATGCTTGTGGCAAAGGCGCAGTGAAAAGTGACAAGTCAATGGGATCTTCTAGAGATGCTAGTGGTAAGTAAAACAACTCATTTTATGCTATTGAGTTATTTCCTCCTTTGCAAATGCTGTTCACCTGCAAACATGATTTGTTGTATACAGATGCTGTTCACATTTGTATATCCATCTCAGGCCTTGTTGTATCAAGCATATGATCTTTTTCTCTTCACTTGCAAATATACATATGATATTTTTTGCTACTAAGTTATTTCCTCCTCTACAAATATTGTGTGAACTGGTGAAAATTCTAGTCTAAACACAACATAGCTTGTATGATTGCCAGTAAGTTGATAGAACAACAGGACGTGATTTTTTTTTGGTCCAGGGGTTTCCTCGTTTCCATTAGTGAATTCAGTATGTTGTATTGTTTCAAAAAACGTTAAAAGATCATGTATGTAGTCCACATGAAGTTAATATGTTATCATTCAGCATGGAATTATTGGAATGCATCCTAGATGTCAAGAAATAAAACAGACAATAATCAATCTGACGTTTTTCATCATGTGCTAGCAGTTTTGAATCTTGATATCAGAGATGAACTTTGGCTGGTTTCTTAACACTTTACAGCATAAATGAAACAAAATTGTAACATTTATACATTTCGAACTCATGCTTATTCGCTTAAAGAAAAATATTTTACAAAGGTATTTGACATACAAAAATTCATCAGTGAGCAGTCGTGTTGATCTAATTGACCCTTACCAGTCATCTTGAAATTTATTGTTATGCACGTCTGAATGATATTCAATTGAGTGGTTTGTTCTCCACATTGCTCATATTTCTGTCACCTGTTGAATATCTGCAGAGAGACCATTGAAAGCCGAGTGGAGACGCTGAAGACTCCGGAACTCCAATCCCTCCTTTTGGTTAGTGCAGATTCAATGAATGGCGCCTGCAGTTTGCTCCGATTGTTTTGTTTGTGATGTAAAAATGTTATCATCTGTGACGATGAATCGGCCTTCTTGTGGTGAATCGGGCTCGGGTTTGACTTATCTATAGGGTTTTCAGTCCTGCCTTATTATGTATAGCTGAAGTGTTCTCCTGTTTGATTTCCACCCAGAGACGAGACACCCTCTTGCTTGTTAAGAGAGCTGCTGATTTTAGAGAGAACTTGGATTGAGTTGAACAACCTTATCCGATTTGAGCACCTTTGCTGTGTCTCAAAATTTGACCGGAAAATGTGTTTCCTTTTGTTCTGTTACTATTTTCACCAGTTGGTCGTATTTTATCTTGCTCGACAGCTCAGTGTGTGCCTAGTATGGTTTACTTGGATTGCATGATGCTATCATCGCTGCTTTTGTCTCTGGCAGCATGTTGCTTGGCTTTGGGGATTTGACGAAGCTGTATGTAGAACGTATATAATCGATGAGATTAACACACAGAGCTGGAATCCAGAAAGATAATCGTTTCATGCCTGAAGGGCCCGAAATGTGCTACTCGAACGTTTATGGGGGCCTTCAAATTGACCACTGCGTTGGGCCAACGAAGTGGCCAGGGGACCGGTTGCGGCCGAATTCCTTTTTTTTTTTGAGCACAAGCGGCCGAATTCCTGTAGCCGGACGAAGCAATGCGACGTTAGTTGCGCCGGCGGCGATAGGTGGGCCGTACTGGACTGGACTGCAGCATGGGCAGGAGATGGCCCGTCTCTCTTGTGCTTCGCTGGGCCCAAAATGTCAGGGCACGGGCAATGGTGGGTGGCCCCAATCATTTCATGCGCTCTTTGACCAAATTTGACTCCGTGTACAAATCATCGAAATCACGTGAATTTCTCCCTTTTTTTTTACAAACAAGTCCCATTGATTTTCCCGTTCCCCTAATTCGTTCAACTCAACGTTGAACACCACAGGCTCGGTAAATAGTAAAACTCCGTTCCGAACATCACATCTTTTTACTCAAGACAAGAAGAAACAGGGTGAAAGAAACCGAGGGGTACCGTGTACAGTCCACCAACCCTCTCTCCAAGAACACGACCGGTGACCCGCATCAACTCAACAGAAAAAAGAGAGTCCTGCCTGGCCTGGCCTGGCTTGGGAAAAGGGGATATTTCTCGATGCTTCTTTCTCTTCAAGAAAACGTTGCCCGCAACGCCGATAAGCACACCCCTTTGATCGAATCCGACACGTCCATCTCGCATCGTGCGGCGCAAGAAGCCGCATTCTCCGAGCGCCAATAAATAGCGCCCTCCTCCCTCGCTGTCCCCCACCCGTCCCCCCTCCCAAAAATCCTCTTGGCATTTCTTCCTCCGCCGGCGCAGTCTCCTCCTCCTCCTCAGCAAGCCATGGCCGCCGCCGCTCCCGCTGGTCCTGGGCTCTACTCCGAGATCGGGAAGAAGGCCAGAGGTCTGCGCGCCTTCTTATTGCTTCGGGGGATTTGGGGGTTTATTGCTTCTTCTTCCTGGGGTTGGGGGTTTGGTTCGTGGTGCTGGTTTGCGCTTCGGAGTTGCTAATACTGCTTCCTGCTGTTGGTTTTTGGTGGGTTTTGCAGATCTCCTGTACAAGGACTACCACACGGACCAGAAGTTCACGCTCACCACCTACACCGCCAACGGAACTGTAAGTTGTTCTGTTCGTTTGCGTTTTTGCCCTGTCACAGCACGAGATTGTGAAGTTGCTCTGTTCGTTTGCGTTGGTTTAATGTGGTTTGAGTAGTGCCTCTTGGTGCGCTGATTGGTGGACAGTGGATTGCGGTTTAGAGCCTGTACGTATAGGGTCGAGTGTTCTCGTTAGTTTTTGAGGTGAGATTTTTGCAGGCTTGGAATCTGTGGTTGTGATTAGGTTTTGGTTGCCATGGCACGATCAGGTACGGTGTGGTTTTTATGACTTTGCAGTAACGTTTATTGATCGTTATGGACCTTGGGAAATCCGCTGTGATTCAGGAGTATAGAGTAGTTCGCCTTGTCTAGTGAATCCTATTTTATATGCAGAGTGCATTGGATTTTCCAAGGTTTCTGATCTGCATTACCTTGTACCATGAGTTGGGTAAGTCTGCATTAGCTTGTTCCATGAGTTGGGTAAGTGCAGGAAGTGGATTAGCTTGTTGCAATGACTAAAATCGTCATGATGAGTTTTGGGCTCTTGGCAAACGGGGCGTGTGCATCTATTACTAGTCGGTGACAGTCAGCTAAATCATGCATCCCTGTAGCTTTGTTTCGTTATGTGCTGTTGATACGTTTACATGTTCTCAGATATGGAACAGAGAATTAGTTACCAATGTGCTATTTGAATGCTCTTATGCTCATTAGTGCTTGGTTACCTGTATTTCTAATATCGCTCCTCTGAATTCGTCCTTTGATTTGCTCACCTATATTATCCGTATGGATGAACTTTTATAATGTGATTGGGGCGAGAATTCTCATAGTTTTTAACATATCTCTGTCTATTGACTTGTTTGATGTCACTGCATTTTTTAGGTTACTACAGAAACATTGTGGATTGTCTGAACATATGATGACATTTCTTTACTTAAGACACATAATCACCAACTATTCGGTTTCACTAGTTTCTTGTTTTGTCTGGACTTGCTCCATTCACTTTATTCTTGGCCTATGAGCTCCATGAGCTTCCCATGACTTGTTTGATGTCTAGCATCACCACATGAGTATCTGTCATTTGGTCTCTGTCCAGTTATGAAGATCACATGTTTTACAATTTCTTGTTGGTCACTAGAATCTGGTGTGATTTGCCAGATAACTGTTCATTTTTCTTTTCAATCTTTGGTTTGGTAATCCACTGTTAGAATGACCACAAGCCTCTTTATCAATCTGTTTATTTGAGTGATTGCAGTATTATGTCTGTTTTTAGTTTTCCCAAGGGACAAGGCTGTGATAAGTTATGGTAACTTCTGTTGTAGGCCATTACTGCTGTTGGCACGAGGAAAGATGAAGCTATCTTTAGCGAAATTCAGAGCCAACTGAAGAAAGAGAATGTGACAGTGGATGTGAAAGCAACTTCTGAGTCCAATGCAAGTTCAAACGTTTTTAACTTGTCTTTTCCATGTCTTAATTGTTTACACTGCCTAAAAAAATTGCCTCGACATTAGTAACTCATTGGTTTTCACTTTTACCAGGTGATTACTACATTCACAGTTCATGATCTTGGCACACCAGGCTTGAAGGCAATTTTATGCATTCCTTTCCCTTACCAGAAATCTGCAAAGGTATGTCTTTTTTCTTTTCCTAGCAGCATTTTCTTAGTAATGAGCCTTTTCTCAACCCTAAACCCCATCTTTGTGTTTTCAGGCCGAACTCCAGTACCTGCACCATCATGCTGGTATCACTACAGTGGATTGCGGTTTAGACCCTGTACGTATAGGGTCGAGTGTTCTCGTTAGTTTTTGAGGTGAGATTTTTGCAGGCTTGGAATCTGTGGTTGTGATTAGGTTTTGGTTGCCATGGCACGATCAGGCACGGTGTGGTTTGTATGTCTTTGCAGTAACGTTTGTTGATCGCTATGGACCTTGGGAAATCCGCTGTGATTTAGGAGTATAGAGTAGTTTGCCTTGTCTAGTGAATCCTATTTTATATGCAAAGCTAATTTTCCAAGGTTTCTGATCTGCATTAGCTTGCCCTATGAGTTGGGTAAGTCTGCATTAGCTTGTTCCATGAGTTGGGTAAGTGCAGGAAGTGGATTAGCTTGTTGCAATGACGAAAATCGTCATGATGAGTTTTGGGCTCTTGGCAAACGGGGCGTGTGCATCTGTTACTAGTCGGTGACAGTCAGCTTACAAATCATGCTTCCCTGTAGCTTTGTTTCGTTATGTGCTGTTGATACGTTTACATGTTCTCAGATATGGAACAGAGATTTAGTTACCAACGTGCTATTTGAATGCTCTTATGCTCATTAGTGCTTGGTTTACCTGTATTTCTAATATCGCTCCTCTGAATTCGTCCTTTGATTTGCTCACCTATATGATCCGTATGGATGAACTTTTATAATCTGATTGGGGCGAGAATTCTCATAGTTTTTAACATATCTCTGTCTATTGACTTGTTTGATGTCACTGCATTTTTTAGGTTACTACAGAAACATTGTGGATTGTCTGAACATATGATGACATTTCTTTACTTAAGACACATAATCACCAACTATTCGGTTTCACTAGTTTCTTGTTTTGTCTGGACTTGCTCCATTCACTTTATTCTTGGCCTATGAGCTCCATGAGCTTCCCATGACTTGTTTGATGTCTAGCATCACCACATGAGTATCTGTCATTTGGTCTCTGTCCAGTTATGAAGATTACATGTTTTACAATTTCTTGTTGGTCACTAGAATCTGGTGTGATTTGCCAGATAACTGTTCATTTTTCTTTTCAATCTTTGGTTTGGTAATCCACTGTTAGAATGACCACAAGCCTCTTTATCAATCTGTTTATTTGAGTGATTGCAGTATTATGTCTGTTTTTAGTTTTCCCAAGGGACAAGGCTGTGATAAGTTATGGTAACTTCTGTTGTAGGCCATTACTGCTGTTGGCACGAGGAAAGATGAAGCTATCTTTAGCGAAATTCAGAGCCAGCTGAAGAAAGAGAATGTGACAGTGGATGTGAAAGCAACTTCTGAGTCCAATGCAAGTTCAAACGTTTTTAACTTGTCTTTTCCATGTCTTAATTGTTTACACTGCCTGAAAAAAAATTGCCTCGACATTAGTAACTCATTGGTTTTCACTTTTACCAGGTGATTACTACATTCACAGTTCATGATCTTGGCACACCAGGCTTGAAGGCAATTTTATGCATTCCTTTCCCTTACCAGAAATCTGCAAAGGTATGTCTTTTTTCTTTTCCTAGCAGCATTTTCTTAGTAATGAGCCTTTTCTCAACCCTAAACCCCATCTTTGTGTTTTCAGGCCGAACTCCAGTACCTGCACCATCATGCTGGTATCACTGCTGCTGTTGGCCTGAATGCAAGTCCTGCTATTAACCTTTCTGGTGCATTTGGAACTAAAGCTATCGCTGTTGGTGCTGACGCTGCATATGATACCTCAACTGGGGAGTTCACCAAATACAATGCCGGACTGAGCTACACTAGTGGTGATGACTTCATTGCTGCAGTGAATCTGTGAGTGTTTTCTGCTGATTCTTAGTATTTCTTGTTTGTCACTGCTATTTATCTCCTGCAAGTCTGGTTTCAACTGTTCTGTACGATGAATCTGCTACAGCTTATTCAGGTTATGACTATTTTTTGCATTTCAGGAACAACAAGGGGGACAGCCTCGCTGCATCCTACTTCCACAAGGTGAATCCATCCACATCTGTTGGAGGAGAGCTGGCTCACAGCTTCTCAAGCAATGAGAACACCCTCACCTTTGGGTCACAGCATGCTCTGGACCCTCTCACCACTGTGAAGGCACGCTTGAACAACTACGGCATGGCAAGTGCCCTCGTCCAGCATGAGTGGAGGCCCAAGTCATTCGTCACCCTCTCCTCAGAGGTTGACACCAAGGCCATTGAGAAGAGCGCCAAGGTCGGGCTTTCCCTGGTCCTCAAGCCTTGAGGTCCTCCCAGCTTTGTTTCTTAGGATGCTAGCTTTTGATATCAGCAGCTGAAGTCCAGTAAGCAAACTTGTAGGCTCAGCTTCGGTACTGGGGCGTCTCAATCCCCAAACTTGAAATCGTTACCTTGGTTCTGTTACCTGTTAATTCGTACTTGTACTCCTTTTGCCATTCACGGGCTCATTGGTGGATATTTGTGTCCTGAAATGTGAAACATGAGTGCTAAGTTGTCTATCAAGGGATGATGCTTGTTCCGCGCACGCTTTCAATCTGGTGCGAGCTCAATTTGACTTTAGTTGTCCTATTTGTGGGATGTTTGCTTCGGCTCACTCTCTATATCTGTGATTTTGTCAACTTATTTACGTTATCTGATTTCTCTATCATATCGCTGCTTATATTGCTTAGGTTTACAGTTCTGTCTCTTTTCTTTTCAATCTTTGGTTTGGTAATCCACTGTTAGAATGACCACAAGCCTCTTTATCAATCTGTTTATTTGAGTGATTGCAGTATTATGTCTGTTTTTAGTTTTCCCAAGGGACAAGGCTGTGATAAGTTATGGTAACTTCTGTTGTAGGCCATTACTGCTGCTGGCACGAGGAAAGATGAAGCTATCTTTAGCGAAATTCAGAGCCAGCTGAAGAAAGAGAATGTGACAGTGGATGTGAAAGCAACTTCTGAGTCCAATGCAAGTTCAAACGTTTTTAACTTGTCTTTTCCATGTCTTAATTGTTTACACTGCCTAAAAAAATTGCCTCGACATTAGTAACTCATTGGTTTTCACTTTTACCAGGTGATTACTACATTCACAGTTCATGATCTTGGCACACCAGGCTTGAAGGCAATTTTATGCATTCCTTTCCCTTACCAGAAATCTGCAAAGGTATATGTATTTTTTTTCCCTAGCAGCATTTCTTAGTAACGAGTTCCACCTTTTCTCAACCCTAAACCCCATCTTTGTGTTTTCAGGCCGAACTCCAGTACCTGCACCATCATGCTGGTATCACTGCTGCTGTTGGCCTGAATGCAAGTCCTGCTATTAACCTTTCGGGTGCATTTGGAACTAAAGCTATCGCTGTTGGTGCTGACGCTGCATATGATACCTCAACTGGGGAGTTCACCAAATACAATGCCGGACTGAGCTACACTAGTGGTGATGACTTCATTGCTGCAGTGAATCTGTGAGTGTTTTCTGCTGATTCTTAGTATTTCTTGTTTGTCACTGCTATTTATCTCCTGCAAGTCTGGTTTCAACTGTTCTGTACGATGAATCTGCTACAGCTTATTCAGGTTATGACTATTTTTTGCATTTCAGGAACAACAAGGGGGACAGCCTCGCTGCATCCTACTTCCACAAGGTGAATCCATCCACATCTGTTGGAGGAGAGCTGGCTCACAGCTTCTCAAGCAATGAGAACACCCTCACCTTTGGGTCACAGCATGCTCTGGACCCTCTCACCACTGTGAAGGCACGCTTGAACAACTACGGCATGGCAAGTGCCCTCGTCCAGCATGAGTGGAGGCCCAAGTCATTCGTCACCCTCTCCTCAGAGGTTGACACCAAGGCCATTGAGAAGAGCGCCAAGGTCGGGCTTTCCCTGGTCCTCAAGCCTTGAGGTCCTCCCAGCTTTGTTTCTTAGGATGCTAGCTTTTGATATCAGCAGCTGAAGTCCAGTTAGCAAACTTGTAGGCTCAGCTTCGGTACTGGGGCGTCTCAATCCCCAAACTTGAAATCGATACCTTGGTTCTGTTACCTGTTAATTCGTACTTGTACTCCTTTTGCCATTCACGGGCTTATTGGTGGAAATTTGTGTCCTGAAATGTGAAACATGAGTGCTAAGTTGTCTATCAAGGGATGATGCTTGTTCCGCGCACGCTTTCAATCTGGTGCGAGCTCAATTTGACTTTAGTTGTCCAATTTGTGGGATGTTTGCTTCGGCTCACTCTCTATATCTGTGCTTTTGTCAACTTATTTACGTTATCTGGTTTCTCTATCATATCGCTGCTTATATTGCTTAGGTTTACAGTTCTGTCTCTTGGGGTCACTGATCAATTACAATGCCGTTCTCAACTTTGCAACAGTAGTTGATTGACCCTAATTTGACTACAAAGTCATGTAGCTTGCGGACTACGTGCCCACCTGAGCAGATAAAAAAAAAACATAACACATAAGATTTAAGATCTCTTTGTTTATCAATGGAACTCTGGAGTTTTCAAGGGAAATCAGCAGTAGGAAGTTTGGAATTAGTTAACAGTCCCATGAGAACTTTACAGTGACTACGGCAAAGATGACATGTTCCCAAAGCCATTCCAAGTTGCAGCGCTCTCGCCATCGTCGTAGCACGCGATTTGCCCATGAAATGCATTTGGAGCGTTGCCACAGCCTGACGAGAACAGATCGCACATATCTGGACCGTCTGCCTGGAAAAAGTTGTGGTACTCGTAGGCTTCTCCTGGATGGGCACCAGCCTCCCTGACACCTCCTGCCGCCTCTTCTGCATCAGAGTTCTTCTCAACCAGCTGCCTGAACATGGACGACTTGAACAGGAGGCTGAGCGCGGTGGATGAACCTCTCTTCCTCATGCCGCCGGGAGAGATCATGGAGGCCTCTTGGCTGATGCTGCTACTGCCCGGCAGCGCATTGTGATCTAGGAGAAACGGGTTGCCTCTTGGGAGCATCTGGGTTTCAGTTTGGAGGACTTGCTCGGCCGGGGTTGCTTGCATCACAAGAGCCTCAGGGTTGAAGGTAACTGGGGTGCTTGGCTTCAGCCATGTGATGTACGATCTGAGGTCGAAGTTGGTGACTGCGTTCACGCCTTTGTACTCTATCGCTGCGATGTCGTATGCGCGTGCAGCCTCTTCTTGAGTGCCTGGAACAGATTTCATTAGTGATGATGAGCTTAAGCGTTGTTATGCCAGATAAGAAGGTCGAAAAATTGTTGGTGGCACTCACTGTAGGTTCCCAGATAGAGATACTTGTTTCCGAAAACCCTCCCAATTCTCGCTTCCCATCTTCCATTTTGATGGTGCCTGAAACATTTGTCCATTGTCTTGAACATTCAGTATACAAATATAATGCTTGATATGTTCTTGGAGAATTTGAACCATCTTCAATCAAAGTATACCTGGCAACCCCTCGGTACTTGGACACGCCTCTTGAAAAGCCGCTGCTCTTTCTGTCATCAGAATGTACTTATCAGGTTTCAAGTAGCTGAATTCATATCAGTCGGAGAAATATAATGTTCTGGTGAAGGTAATATGTACCTCCTCAATGATGCAAGGTACTCTTCCTTTGTAAGGTTCTCCATTATCTTCAACTCCTTTTCATAGTCCATAACCTGAATAATTCGAATGGAACCCAATCAATAACATTAGCATGCAAATAGAAATAGCTGTTTCAGACCGAAGCAGCTTGTCCTTCCTGTAGGTTGTAGAGTGTAGTAAAGCTGTTGCAAGGCTATACCGGGAAGTTTGTGTAGGTTGTTGGACCCCAGTACTTGAGAGCAGCAAGGTCGTAGGCCCTTGCAGCTGCCTCCTCCTCATCGTATGCTCCCAGATAAACTGTCGTGCAACAAGCAAGATATCAGAAAAATGATACTAGGAACATCTGACGTTTAACCCGATTGCTCTGTGCCAACCATGACCACAGGAAAATAAGTTCAGACTTTCAGACTACTCACCCTGCTTGCCCTTCTTCCTCTGTGTCGGATTCCAGGAGTTCTTGTCCCACAGGTGCGCTTCAAAACGGCCTGTCCATCGATGCCTGCATGTCAATATGCATATCAAGAAACATGCAGTCAAGTTTAAAGGGAACACGTGTTGTCTCAGTGCTTCCGTTACCTGCTAACTCCGCGAAACCTGGAGCTCCTCTTGACGGTGATACTCGGCAACGGCTTGCCAATGCCGCTGCTGTTGGCGCCGCCGCTGATCGGCGCGAGCAACGCCGGCTCCCTTCTCCTCCTCCTTACAACCTGGCTCGCCTCGCCGCCTTCCGACGCGTTGATCATCACGGCAGGAGCCGATCCCGAGAAGTTCTCGATCTCGTTCTTGACCATCACCATGTTCTCCATGACCGCCACACTCCCTGCTCCAAAGGCAGCTTCTGATGCACTAATAGCTGCGGCCCTGAACGAACGAAGCAATAGCTGCAGCTGCGAGTTGAGACGCCACTACGTGCCCGCGTGCTTATATACAGAACATGTTTTGTCTCCTGGCAGGGAGGGGTAAGACAAGGCGTTGATGATTTTCATGGACTTCTGAGTCCTGCTCCGTCTGTCTTTACTAAGTGGAATTTGTCAGTGTTCCCGTTTGGAACATCGGTTTTAACTGCAGCGATTCTCATATGATGGCGGCTGAGGGTATGCTTCTGCTGCGTGAGATTAAGTGGTTTGTTTACGTTTTCTTTGACAGCATATTTGCGTTTCCAACATGATCCAACAAGAAGCCAAGCATCATTCCCACGCGAGTCCAAACCACGGTTTGGCGCCCTGTCAATGAAAGACAAAATAGCAGCAGCGATCTGAGAAACCTGTGCTTAGGTTTGCCTGGGTTAAGCTTGTCTGCATTTGTAGTCGGAAAAATGCGACGTATTGTACGCCCCACCAGCGACATTTCTTTCTTGGAATTATCTAGTTAACGAACGCTAGAATAGTAGAACTTGCTCTCTTCCGTCACTGAGCACCCTTGGAGTTGTCTCCGCTATATCGCACCATTTGGACACTGACCAAATGAACATCTGCTAGAATAGTATTTTTGCCAAGAAT
>LAPY01002126.1:25756-46042 GCA_000970635.1 Eragrostis tef | reverse complement strand
CCCACTGCTGAGCGGCTGCTGCTTTCGTTTCGGTGATCGCGTCACTCATGGTGCGTCTCGTTTGTGCTGCCCGTATCAGATTCACGGAGTGTTCCGTTGTTTTGCGTTGGTGCGATGTGCCGTGCGCGCTCTCTCCTCATCGTGCCATTTTTGCCGCTGTCGTTTGTAGCATATCGGTCTGGGTTCAGCCGTTTCGGGACGTAGAGCATTGTGGCATTGGTTGCGTGACCAGCGTGAGGTGTACTTGCTGGCATCTAAATAGCTCATGTGTGTTCCAGATAAGGTTATTAAGGGTTTGGTTTTGGAGGATTTGATGCACCGGAGTCAATTGGCTGGAGTTTCAGAATTGCTCCGTGCATTAGATGATCGGTCCACACTTCATGTAGTTGTGTTGTCGAAATATTTGGTGTGTGAGTGAGGATTCAGACCCTGCAGCAAGCAGAGCCGCTTGCTAGAATGCACATTCAGTCAAAACCCAGCATACTTCCCTCGCATTGGAAATGCACATGAGTAAACTGTTCCTTGTTTCTCCCTGGGAGGATTTGCTGAATCTGAGTAATCATCATTGCTCTTTTCAGTTTTGGTTAAGTTTGGGGAAAAACCCATTATATATTTTAGGTAGTATTAAAGGTAGCAGGACTCGTATGAGTGCCAGAATGAATTTTAACTGAAAATATAGTTCGGTAATGAAGTTAACAGTAGATTAGTAGTTTATAAACTCCCTTGACACCAGATTAGGTATCACCAGTCAAGATAATTGTCGAAAAATAGGTAACGAACCAAATGCGCTTTTCCCTATTCATGGCAGGTTGATATTTACTCTGCTACTCTAGAGTTTATGTATTAGTGTACAGCAGTACCTATTTATATGTCTGAAGCTTTATCCAAGTTTTGAGAGTATAACTGCCATGGATTTTTCCAACTTTTTGCCTTTTGGTCCAATAATCCTTCGTCATGCTAGTTTGCCACTCATTACAATATGAAACATCTGACTAGACTCACTGTTTTTTTTTCCTCTCCTTTTGGCATATATTGGCATGGAGCTTTATGTATAAATGTACATTCATTTATCTATTATAGATATTTATGGCATGTTGGAGTTTTTGACTTGTCACATATGCAGGCTGCCACATTAAAAATTGTCATAGGCTCCCATATATGGCTTGAGGACAAAAATCTAGCTTGGATCGATGGTGAGGTATTCCAAATTGAAGGTCAAAATGCCCATGTCCGCACTACGAACGGGAAGACGGTATGTTTGACTGATGCTGCTCGTGAACAGTGCCTTTACCCCGTTATGGTCATGTCTATTACCATTTTACTTTTATTGTAACATTTGTTGATACCATTTGTTGAATTTTGGATGTATAATTGTCAAGAACATGTTATGATGTATTGTGAAATTCTACTCAGCATAGTGTGCAAAAGAAATGAAGCTTGTGATTTTTCTTGGATCATTATCATGGAGCTCATTGTCAAAACATGTTCTCTACATGATCGAATGGTTTGAAAAACTACATGGGTGTATCATTTACCAAATGAAATCCAAATCCATAAATAATTGTCCTTTACATTTCTTTGCTTCTTTAAAGAATGAAATAATTACAAGGATATTTTTGAATTTTGGTGTGAACTGCATCAGGATATGCAAACTTTACCCTTTATATTTTATAGCTTGATGGTTTGTTTATATTCATATATTTCCTTTTAGAACCTATGAAATAACCTTTATTTCATGAAACCAGGTTATTGCAAGTATATCGGATATCCATCCGAAAGACACAGAAGTGCCACCCGAGGGCATTGATGACATGACACGGCTGTCATACTTGCATGAGCCTGGCGTTCTGAACAATCTCGCTATTCGATACTCAAAAAATATAATTTACGTGAGTGCTTGTTGACTAATTCTTTTTGTAATTATTTGATAAATACAAAATGAGTTTATTTTTTGATCTCTATGTTTTTGAGTTCCAGACGTATACTGGCAATATTTTGATTGCAATTAACCCATTCCAAAGGCTGCCCCATCTTGCTGAACCCTGTACTATGGACAAGTACAAAGGTGCAAATTTGGGTGAGCTAGACCCTCATGTTTTTGCAATTGCCGACGTTTCTTACAGGTGAGTGCCTACAGTAACATTGGTGGTTCATTTCTTTAAAACATGTATGATGTGGCAGTGATATTGATGGAAACATTTTGTGCCCTTTATTTTGAATAAGGAAACAGGCAAATGATGAATGAGGGAAAGAGCAACTCCATTTTGGTGAGTGGTGAAAGTGGTGCTGGTAAAACTGAAACCACAAAGATGCTTATGAGATATCTAGCTTTTCTGGGCGGACGGTCTAAAACAGAAGGGAGGACAGTAGAACAGCAAGTTTTAGAAGTAAGTTGGCAATCATAAATTATTGAACTAATTCCGCACGTTCAGAAGGCAACAGAGGCTTTTGAAGTAATATGTCACATGTAATTTCGCTTGCAGCTAATCCGCTTTATCTGTTTATGCTTTGCGTGCAGTCTAATCCAGTCCTTGAAGCCTTTGGCAATGCAAAGACTGTTCGTAACAACAACTCAAGGTGATCTTTTTGCACTGTCTTGAGAAATAGTTGTTTGAAAAATATTTTTTATGTGACAAATTTTGCTCTTCTAAGGAATGTTCCTATTTCTTCATATGTCAAGCAACAATCTCTCTACACACTTATTTATTTCTTTTACGGCATGATGCAGCCGATTTGGGAAATTTGTTGAAATCCAGTTTGACACGAGTGGGAAGATATCTGGTGCTGCCATTAGAACATACTTGCTTGAAAGATCTCGTGTTTGCCAAATTAATAGTCCAGAGAGAAACTATCATTGTTTTTACTTCCTATGTTCAGCACCTTCAGATGTAATTTTCCTAACTCGATTTACTTGCTTTGTCTCCATTTTATTTGTTCATGAGCAAACCCTGTGGACAGGATATCAAAAGGTATAAGCTGGCTGACCCATCGTCGTTTCACTATCTCAACCAATCAACTTGCATTAAACTTGACGGAATTAGTGATGCTGAGGAGTACCTTGCAACACGAAGTGCAATGAATACTGTTGGCATAACTGAGGAGGAGCAGGTTCGCTAACTTCTGACTCTCTGAATCTATTGTAGAAATGTGCGGACACGCAAATAACTTTATTTTTTCAATTGACACACTTATACTACAGGAGGCCACATTCCGTGTAGTTGCTGCTGTGCTCCACCTTGGGAACATAAGTTTTGTGAAAGGGAGAGAGGTAGATTCATCTGTAATAAAGGACGAAAAAGCTAGGTTCCATCTTAATGCAGCTGCAGACCTCTTGATGTACGCATAATATTTCCTACATTTTTCCACAAACTCTTTTGCAATACATATCGCAAGAGATAGAACAGGAAGGGGAATTCTACCAGAAAAAAGGAAAAAGGAAGGGGAATACAACATGGATCCAAACCCTAGCACAGGGGTTGCATTAACGTCTACAAACTTTGACGCATTTTGGCATTGTTATTACAGGTGTGATCGTGGGGAATTAGAGAACACATTGATAAAGAGGAAAATAAATACACCAGAGGGAGTTATAACCACAGCAGTTGATCCCAATTCTGCTACCGTTAGTAGGGATGGCTTAGCAAAGCAAATATATTCACAACTCTTTGACTGGTAATGAATATGACTGTATTTTTCATCCCTAAAGTGTATACACAGTGCCTCATTGTAATATATGTGATCGTACTATGTGTAGGCTTGTAAACAGGCTGAATGCATCCATTGGACAAGATGCGTTCCAATGTAAAGTTGAATACCATTTATGGATGCTTCCTGTCTTTATCACACCATGGAAACAGCTTTGAACAATTATGCATCAATTTCACCAACGAAAAACTGCAACAACATTTTAATCAGGTATATTGTAAAACAAATGTTGTATGTTCATGATATTTAACTTATCTTTGTTTTATGGTTGTTAAAGCAGTTACTACTTGTCTTGGCAGAATGTCTTCAAAATGGAGCAGGAGGAGTATAATAGGGAGCAGATTGACTGGAGTTACATAGAATTTGTTGACAACCAAGATGTTCTTGACTTGATTGAGAAGGTGCATGTTTTTCAATGCTCCTTACCCGTGTATCTTTCCAGTCTTGAAATGATTGTTATCAATAGGACCAAATAGTTCGCTATGACATGTATAAATGGGTAGTACAAACGCCTCTCAGTTCAGGTACCTATTTCATCCTCTGACGTGCCGGTTAGATGTGGCATTGATGTTCCTTGCTTAAATACTCAACTAGCAAACTATATCATCCTTTAACCTTAACTTGAAGCAAGGCAACTGAAAAGCGTTCCTCGCAAAGGTGTCGACAACGAAACTCGTCACTCCTCTAAGACTGCTTGACCTATGAATGGACAGTTTCGTTGTTTCATGAGTGTGCTGCTGTTATGTATTTCTCTTGTTTAATGTCAATAAAGTGTACCTCTCTTCCTTTGGATTTCATCTCTAACATACCCCAACTTGCTTGGGACTAAAACACTTTGTTGTTGTTATTGTTGTAATATCAGTGAGTATAGTGCTGTTTTTGACGCAAAATGAATATAGTGCTGTTAGGTAGCACTAGTGACAAAGGTATTTGTGTATTCTTTTTATGCTTGTATAACTTTTTTCATTATCTGGAATGTATTCACATTCCCCTTTCCATTTTCAGAAACCTGGTGGGATTATCGCACTTCTTGATGAAGCTTGGTGAGTCTGAAGTCTTATTTTATTGCATGAACTGCGCAAATCCGCTCGTCAATAGTTTCTTTCTGACTATACTCAACATTATTTATTTCTAATTATTTCTTCTAAAATAACTTTTTGTTTATCTACTCTTCATGCACCAGTATGTTTCCTAAATGCACACATGAGTCATTTTCTCAGAAGCTGTATGAGAAGTTCAGGAACAGCAAAAGATTTAGCAAACCAAAGCTTTCTCGCACTGCATTTACCATCCAACATTATGCGGGCGAAGTAAGCACTTTTAACGACATAACATTATGTGTCTATACATTTGGTTAATATATTCCTTTTAACTTCACAATTTTTTTCCAGGTAACTTATCAGTCTGATCATTTCCTGGACAAAAACAGAGACTATGTAGTTTTAGAACATCAAGAACTACTTAATGCTTCCAAGTGCTCCTTTGTGTCAGGCCTATTCCCATTAGTACTAGAGGAGAACACAAAAGCATCAAAGTCTTCTATTGCTACTCGATTTAAGGTATGATTCTTCTATCCAATTTCTCTTACAATCACTGATTTTGGGTTGAATTCCTATTTTTGCACTTGAAGTTTGGCTTTGGTTCTGTTTTAAGAACTAAACTTCTCAAAGATCCATCTAGCCTTGACTTTTTAAGGTATAAACTTGAGATTTTTTTAGGAGGGATTTGCAATGAACATATATGCATCTATGATGGTTGGAAAGTAAATGCATATTATACTCGATCAAAAATGTGAAGTGAAATTTATTAGTTTTATGTCTTCATTTATTGATCATACAAAATAGGTGGTATTACAAGCTGATGACATTTATATCTCACCCTTTCATGTAACTCCAGTCGCAACTGCAAGAATTAATGGAGACTTTGAGTTCAACAGAACCTCATTATATTAGATGTATTAAGCCCAATAATATTCTTAAGCCTGCTGCTTTTGAGAACATCAATGTTCTACAGCAACTTCAATGTTCGGTAAGTAACAAATCATTTATGCAAAGTTCATAAAAGAAATTTAGTAATGTAGTATATTCTAATTGTCTATTGGTATTTCAGGGTGTTCTTGAAGCTATTAGAATCAGCTGTGCTGGATATCCTACAAGAAAAATATTTCATGATTTTCTTTGTCGGTTTCGCCTTCTTGCTCCAGAAGTTTTCAGAGAAAGGTGAGAACTTAGTTTGATAACAAATTACGTGCCGTTATATCTTCTAAGTCGCTGATTCTGGCATCCACTTCTAACTCTTTTCTGACATCTGACAGAAACAATGAAAAGGTGATGTGCCAAAAGATTTTGGATAAGATGGGACTCTATGGTTACCAGGTGTAGCAAGCTATAACTAATCCTCCTTTAAGTATGTTACATATCTACATTTTATCGCTTCTAAATATTCCAACAATATTCAGTCAAGTAAGATGCGAGACACTTGTTTCCATCAAGCTGCTACAACCTATGAGGTGGTAAACAATAAAAACTGTGAAATTTTATATAGTTTAATAGGATTAGTTTACATCTTTTATTTATGATTTCATTGTAGGATTGCATAGCAGGAATGTCTTCTCAAAATATATCTGGAAAATACAGAAATTGAATCCATTCAACATCCTTCTCGAAGTATTTTGAATAACCTCTCATTTGTTTATGTGACAGATTGGAAGAACAAAGGTGTTCTTAAGAGCTGGTCAGATGGCCGAACTGGATGCTAGAAGAACTGAAGTTCGGAATAAAGCAGCTAGAGCTGTTCAGAGTAGATTTCGAACTCACGTTGCTCGTGAGCGATTCCTTCAACTACGCAACACATCTATATCTTTACAATCTTTTGTTAGAGGTAAGATGTCACTAATTGATACCCAGGCAGGAACCATGCTCATAACACTGTTGGAACTGTATACTAAGAGTTCCATTCTCTATTGCAGTAATATTGGCTTGTAAGTTACGTATTTTCCTGAGAAAACATGCTGCAGCACTGCAAATACAGAAAAGTTACCGCAGCTATTTTGCTTCAAAGTCTTATTCTAGGCTACGCTCCTCAGCCATTACTTTGCAGACAGGATTAAGGACCTTTGGTGCTTATAACGAATACATTGCCAGAAAACAAAAGAAAGCTTCTATCCTTATCCAAGTAAGATTTCCTCCCCCTGATCGAGTTTTTTCCAAGTATCGAGGTAGAACAGTTTTGTGTTCTTATCTTGTATTCAAGGGGTAGGCTGGTTTTGTGAAACTGGTTTCATAAGCTGGGGTTCCTTGCAATAAGGGACCAAATAGTTGTGGTTTTGTGAAATTAACTCTTCTACTAATGATCATCTGCAGGCTCAATGGCGTTGCCATAGAGATTATTCGAACTATCTTAAATTGAAAAGATCAGTGTTGATTTATCAGTGTGCATGGAGAAGACGGGTTGCTAGAGGAGAACTGAGAAAACTCAAGATGGTACTCAAACGTTTTAGTCATCTTTTTATGTAGATTCTGTATTTTACTTATATATCCTTTGATTTGTTGCATGCATTTCGCAGGCCGCAAGAGACACGGAAACCCTGAAGATAGAGAAGGAGAAACTAGAGGAGCGTGTGGAAGAGGTGACTTACCGGTTGGGTTTGGAAACAAAGCTTAGGGTAAATGCTGCTCATGAGTTAAAATCATCTGGTTGAGTTAACTTGTGGTTTTTTATAAGATGTCACTTTTCAGATTGATATAGAGAAGAACAAAGCAGTAGAAATCTCCAAACTGCAGGCTGCTCTTCGAGAGATGAAGCAGCGTGTGGTAGAATCCACAGAGATGAAGGAGAAGGAATCAGCCAAAAAGGCAGTTGAAGATGCTTTAGCTCTAGAAAGAGGAAAGATCACTTTATTGAATACTGAAGTTGAGGAGCTGAAGGTACTTTTTCCTGAATCAACTACTGAACTATTCAAACTATATTGAAATTTGTAACAGTTAAGTTTTGAATTGCATCGCTGTTTTAATAAATTCCAATTCAGTCACAATATTTGTTTCATGCTGTAAGGTAAAAAGGTTATAACAGTCTGATTCCCATGTTTGATTATAGGCTAATGATATAAGTGTTTAGATATGGCATGGTATTTTGTCGATATGAATGTCTCTGACTTTGACAGATGCTACTACTAAGGGAACAGGAAGAAAGCAGTGCAACTAAAAGCACACTTCTTGTTGCTCAGGAAAGAAATGATGACCTGAATAAGAAAATTGAGGTAGCAGATGAAAGCATGGAAAAACTTAGAGATACTGTCAAGAGGTCAGTAACTTTTGACCTTGGTAGGCTTTGTGGCAGATTTCTTTGATACCATCCAAAGCTGGTTACATGTCAAATTCCTTTAGAGAGCTAATGCCTGATTTTAGTGGCCAGTGATGACTTTGTACATCTCAAGATGTATCTGCAGTCTCTTGAAGGCATTCATAGGGGTAGAACCGTAGAGGTGTGCGTGTGTGCATGCATTCATAGGGGTGAAGCGAGCGGAAGAGAGAGGGAGGGAGGCGTGCAAAATTTCGCAACCCTTTATTACAACAGCACTATCCTGACGCTGTTGCTGCTCTCAAAATCACATTTGACGTCACAAAACACCTTAACCATTACGCAAGATCATAGTTGGGCATTATAGATCTGTTACTTCATTGAATTATTTGTTTGGAACTAGTAATTGCAGGTGAATCTATGTATTTATTTGAAGAGGATGCGTGATTTTGAGCTGAAAGACGTTAACTAAAAGCAGCTAGAACCACACTAATTGAAACCCAAAAGTGAAATAAGTATTAATTTTCTTCAGGATACTAGTTGCTGGCTTAGTTATCTTAAGAAGTGGTCTAGTCTTTATTTTGGAGCAGCCAGCTATGGCTGCTCAGCTCTAGTTCCATTCACTACTGTTTGGAATAATAACTTTCTTATTTTCTGTTGAACTCAGATTCGAAGAGAGTGTGACAGAATTGGAGTCTTCGTTGATGATAGAAAAGCAACAAAACAAGGCAATTAGAAGGGAACTAGGTGATGCGCAGCAGAGAGTTGAAGAACTAACAAGACAAGTTGCAGATGCCAATAGAGAATCCACTGAGCTTCAGACTGCTGTGCAGAGGTCATTTTTACTTCCCAAGATATATCGGCTTTGTCTACAACATTTTCAATACCTAAATGTGCAATTCTCTGCAAAATGTAGGACTATTTATGCGTTACTCTTCTTTTCTTATTCGTGAACGCAGGTTGGAAGAAAGTTTAATTGAGAAGGATGCTACTTTGCTTAAAGAAAGACAAGAAAATGAAGCAACCAAGAAAGCAATCACTGAATCTCATGGAAGAATTGAGGAATTGCTCAATAAAATCGAAGTAACTGAAAATGACATTGGTAAATTCCAAGACAATATCCGAAGGTATCTTGTATGATACATCAAATTTCCTTTCCTATACTTGTTTTCAATTCATGGTTGTCTTCCTTCCAAAACTCCTTTAAAACTTTCGTTATTTTTTCTACTACCATAATCTTATAACAAGGCTGATTATTCTTTTCAATTAACGTAGACTTGAAGAAACTGCAGCAGCACTGGAAACTTCATTGTTAGCTGAGAAGCATCAAAGCACTGTAGCCATGTCTCACTTAGCTGAAACACAACAGGCCATGGAATTACTGCAGAAGAAATTTGCAGATGCCAATAGGTCAAATGATATGCTTCAAGATTCTTTGAAGAGGTTGATTTTTCATGTTTCATTAACTATTTGTGTTACTATGCTTTGTTTAAGATATTGGCATACTTATTGATGTTATAAGTCCTTTTCTTTTGTTATTACAAATAATATGAGGTGATGTTCTCGTTAGTCTTATATGTAACTTGTTTTCATGTTGGGTCTTTCCCCGCAAAGATGAAGTTTTTAATTTTTCCCTTATGAATTTAGTTGCAACAAAATGGTACAGCAGAAAATTAAAACATTTACTTAGAGTCTTGATATGGATTGTAATTATAGGAAATGACAAAGGGGTACCTCTTTGCAAACCAAGGCCTACAGGTATGTTATAAGACTGTATATCTATATGGCAAAGAGTCGTGGCTATGATGTGTATGCCTACAAATTGTTTTGAGACAAAAAAAAGGCTGATATTGTGTACATTTTTGGCATTTCTTTAGCAAGGCATCCTCTGCCATATTTATATCTTTACTACCATCCTCAATATGACGAGTACCAGTGTTAAATTTTAGCCCATGAATACAGGTTTGAAGAAAATGCAACCGCAAGGGATGCCTTATATGTAGCAGAAAGGCAAGAGCATGACCAAACAAAGCAATCACTTTCCAGAGCTCAGGAAAGAAATTGGGAATTGCTTCGAAAGCTTGACGATGCTGAAAAAAGTATAAACAAGCTGCTGGAAAACGTTCAGAGGTTCTTGTCTTACTGCTGTAGTTTGTATCTTAAACCTAACCTTTATTTAATCAGGCATGATGCACTACCTGCAACTTAAGAGTCACTTTTGTATTTTTCAACTTTATGAGCTAACACCTATTTTCTTTTCATCAATGAATTTTAGACTTGAGAAACATGCAACAGCAAGGGAATCTTTGTTGCTTAAGACAAAACAAAATCTCGATTGCACAACAAAAGCACTAGCTGAAGCTCAAGGGAGAAATCAAGACTTAATAGCAAATTTTGAGGATTCAGCTAAGAAAATCAATATGCTCGAGGATTCAGTGAGGAGGTTATATTTCATTTACTAACTATAAAACTGTCCTTACCGCACTGTTTATTTGTTTTGTGGCTCCAATTATAATGTTTCTGTTTGCTCGTAGATTAGATGAAGGTACAGCAGAGAAAGAGTCTCTGTTGGCAGTAGAAAGGCTAGAAAACAAAACAACAAAAGAGGAACTAGCTAATGCTCAGCAAAAAATCAATGAATTATTACAAGAGTCACAACACGCCCAAGAAACCAGAAAACACCTGGAAGATACCATCAAGAGGTAGTCCTTTTCTTTTGTTATTACAAATAATATGAGGTGATGTTCTCGTTAGTCTTATATGTAACTTGTTTTCATGTTGGGTCTTTCCCCGCAAAGATGAAGTTTTTAATTTTTCCCTTATGAATTTAGTTGCAACAAAATGGTACAGCAGAAAATTAAAACATTTACTTAGAGTCTTGATATGGATTGTAATTATAGGAAATGACAAAGGGGTACCTCTTTGCAAACCAAGGCCTACAGGTATGTTATAAGACTGTATATCTATATGGCAAAGAGTCGTGGCTATGATGTGTATGCCTACAAATTGTTTTGAGACAAAAAAAAGGCTGATATTGTGTACATTTTTGGCATTTCTTTAGCAAGGCATCCTCTGCCATATTTATATCTTTACTACCATCCTCAATATGACGAGTACCAGTGTTAAATTTTAGCCCATGAATACAGGTTTGAAGAAAATGCAACCGCAAGGGATGCCTTATATGTAGCAGAAAGGCAAGAGCATGACCAAACAAAGCAATCACTTTCCAGAGCTCAGGAAAGAAATTGGGAATTGCTTCGAAAGCTTGACGATGCTGAAAAAAGTATAAACAAGCTGCTGGAAAACGTTCAGAGGTTCTTGTCTTACTGCTGTAGTTTGTATCTTAAACCTAACCTTTATTTAATCAGGCATGATGCACTACCTGCAACTTAAGAGTCACTTTTGTATTTTTCAACTTTATGAGCTAACACCTATTTTCTTTTCATCAATGAATTTTAGACTTGAGAAACATGCAACAGCAAGGGAATCTTTGTTGCTTAAGACAAAACAAAATCTCGATTGCACAACAAAAGCACTAGCTGAAGCTCAAGGGAGAAATCAAGACTTAATAGCAAATTTTGAGGATTCAGCTAAGAAAATCAATATGCTCGAGGATTCAGTGAGGAGGTTATATTTCATTTACTAACTATAAAACTGTCCTTACCGCACTGTTTATTTGTTTTGTGGCTCCAATTATAATGTTTCTGTTTGCTCGTAGATTAGATGAAGGTACAGCAGAGAAAGAGTCTCTGTTGGCAGTAGAAAGGCTAGAAAACAAAACAACAAAAGAGGAACTAGCTAATGCTCAGCAAAAAATCAATGAATTATTACAAGAGTCACAACACGCCCAAGAAACCAGAAAACACCTGGAAGATACCATCAAGAGGTATGATTCTTCTCTTCAGAAGATCCGTGTGTCAACCTTTTTTTTTCTCGAACATGCAGGAGCTGTGCATCATTATATTAAGAAGATAAAATGGGGCTAGAGCCCATACAACCCGATACATTCATACCACTGCCACATACTCCACATTATTGATCTCAGTTTACATTTGCGCCCATAACATAACACAAAACGACAAGGACTACCAAAGAAACTAAGTGTGAGGAGACGGGGCAGTCAAAGAATGAAGGCCCCGTGCACCTGCCAACTCCCAGAGATGCCGCTCATCACCGGCAATATTCAGAGCTCTTGCCATGCTCGGCGCAACCCCGTCGAACAGTTAGCTGAAGCTCAGGAAAGGTCGCAGCACCAATAAGGAGTTGACACCTTTCCGCCATTTATCCGGAGTTGCATGCCACGACCTGTCCCACCAGTCATCAAAGGAGGTCTTATCAGGCTGGGGAGCAAGATGCTGCATCCCAACCTGCCTTAGTATAGAGTAACAGAATTGCCTCGCAAAGGAGCAAGACACCAATAGATGCTCTTGGTCACACAGCAGGCAACGTTCCATGTGTCAACCTGTTTCTCCATACTGTCATTTTATTGTGGCCTTTCATTTGGATCCAGGTTTGAAGCAGATGCTACTTCCAAAGGTACTATGCTATTATCAGAGAAACAAGCACATGAGACAACCAAGAAAATTCTAACTGAAACTCAGCGGAGAAATGAAGAATCAATGAAGAAAAGTCAGGACAGTGATAAAAATATTCTTCAGCTTCAGCTAACTGTTGAGAGGTCTGTAGTAGGTAGTTTATTATAATTTACCAAGTAAATCGCTCACCATATGCTCTGCCTAGGATCCTCTAGGGAGGATGCCTTACTTTTTGAAGGCCATGGACTCTTTTCAGAAGATGTCTTACTGTTTTAGCTGTTGTTTGCTGGACTAACTTCATATTTCTACCTTGAATACAGGCTTCAGGAAAAAGCATCTGCCACGGAGGCTTTACTGTTTAGAGAACGAGAACAAAGCAATGCAACCATGAAGGCACATGCAGAAAGTCAAGAAAGAAATTTGCAATTACTAAAGAAGTTTGAGGATGTTGACAAAAAAATTTGTCTTCTTCAAGGCACCGTACAAAGGTTTGTCTATCCATTCTTTTCTTAGCCTGTGTTTGGCTTTGGCACTGCTTGCGAGTGTGTTTGCAGTAACATAGATGGTGGTTGTAATAGAATTTTTGGTGATGAATTCAGGCTTGGTGACAATACAGCTAAAGACACTTTACTGCTCTCTGAGAGATGCGAGAAAGATGCACTGAAGAAAGCACTTACTGATAGTGAACATGTAAAGGAAGAGTTGCTGATAAGAATCGAAGAAGCCAACAAAAAAGTTGAGAATCTTCAGAACACCATAATTTCGTATGTACCCTCAACAAAGCTATATGGATATTATGTTACAAGTGCGTGCTTACAGTTCTCCCTTTTCAGCTGTATTTTTTCCTACCTGAAATGAATTTCAAAACAGGAATCCTGGTTGTTTACCACATATGTCTAAATAATTCACAGTTTACTGAAATCTTCAAATTAGTTGTAACTCATTTAATTGTTGCCAAATCCAATATTTTTATGGAGTTTCTTTCCATGTTACCATATCAGCATCAAGAAACATGTGAAAGTGATATAACGCGTGTCGCTATTTACAAGAATCGGTAACAATTATATTGTCACAATACAACGATCTGATGTCACACTAGCTGTTACCTATTTTTTTCATGGGGCACAAAAGAGGAAGCCCCTACTGTTTTTCTCCCTTTTTTAAACAAATATGAGGGAGTATTTAATGTTAATATAAGGAAAAAACGACCAAATGTTCCCAAGAAAAAGAAACTTAACAAATCAAGACAAGAAAAAGGAAAAGAAAGATATAACCGACCAACTAAACGATTTACAATATGCTTTTTGAGCCAGGCCGAGACACTATCTTTAAGGCGAAGAGGCATTCTGTGTAAGTGTACATATACAGATAAATCGGAAGTTTGACACTGTTCATCAGTTAGGACCAAATTGAAGATTTTGCCTGTTTATCCCTTTTATTCTTAATCCTATTTCATGCTGCTGTTCGTTGTCAATTGTCAATATTATGGAGTCACTTCCCTAAAAAATAGAATATTATGGAGTTACAGCTATTGTTTCTGCCCCTCAAACAGGCTTAAAGAGAATATATCGGCGACAACTGCTTCTTTGGAAGCTGAAAGACAAGAAAACGAAACAATCCGGAGATCTCTTGTTGAAGCTCAGGAGAGAAACGATGTGTTATATAAGAAAGTTAGGGATAGCGAATACAGGGCTCACCAACTGCAAGATACTGTGCAAAAGTCGGTATTACGATTTTTGTCCCCATTTCGCCAATTGTAGTGGAGTGACTACAGTACTATTATTTCTAGTCTTTCTTTGGAAGACTGATGTGTTAACCATTTACTTTTAGGCTTCAAATTGATGCCATATCAAGACTGTCTTCCTTCATGATGGATAAACAAGAAAGTGACGGTGTCCAAAAATCATGTACTGATTCTCATGGAAGAAATGATGATCTAATAAGGAGAAATGAAGATCTCGAAAAAAGAAATGAGGACTTGGTCAGGAAAATTGAAGATTCGGGTAAAATTGTCACTAAGCTTCATGAGAACTTAGAAAGGTATCTCATCCATACAAAATATCTTTTAACTATGGTAATTCATTTTTGCCATATCTTAGGCTTCGTCATTGTTAACCTTTATCTGTTTTTTGTGCTTCCATGAACACAGATTAGAAGGAAAAGCTGCCAACTTAGAGGCTGAAAATCAAATGCTTCGTCAACAAGCAATTCCAACTCCTCCATCTACAGCCAAGTCTCAAGCTGCATACTCCAAAATCAGTATGATCCATGTAATATATATTCCGTAGATCTTAATTTGAATGACTGATAATATTCTAATCTGAACTGGTAGATGCATTTCAACAGAGAAGTCAAGAAAATGGTCATATTTTAAATGGCAACGTAGCATATGCTGAAATGAAGTCCTCAGTCTGTCCAACAGAAACAAGACCCTTGATGGTAGTTAGACCAAGTATATGGCTGCATGTGATTCTGAAATTTCCACATATATGTTAATTGATCTGTCATAACTTTGTTTTAAATATTCCAGGTTAGCTCTCCTGATTTCATGAACCAAAAGGATTATGAGACTGGTGATACAATGCAAAGGTTACTCAATAAAGTATATCTGGTATGAAATGGCAACTCTCCTAATTTGCTAATCTATACTTGATGAATTATCCCAAATTCGCAGGGTTTAATGGTAGCTGTATTTATTTTTGGTATGATTCTCAGCACCAGGAACCCCAGAATGATCAGCGGTTATTACTCAAGTACATTACCCAATATCTTGGATTCTCTGGCAGCAAGCCAATTGCTGCTTCTCTTATTTATTACTGTCTTCTTCATTGGAGATCTTTTGAAGAAACAAAAACAGGTGTCTTTGACAGTATTATACAAGCAATAAACTCGGTGACTGAGGTTTGTAGCACTTTTCTTGAGTTCCTTCCAGCTTCTTATGCCATAGCAGTACTTCAGTATACCATGCATCTTGTAGCTCTACATGAGACAGATTTTTATCCAATTTTCCAGTACCTATAAGATTAGCTGATGTTCTTACTTTGAAGGTTCAACATGATACGAGAAGTTTGGCCTATTGGTTATCCAATCTCTCCACACTGTCAGTTCTCCTACAACGCTCTTTTAAAATCACCAGGGCAACAGTCTCAGCTCCACTTAGACGAAGATTTTCCTGTGAGAGGATTTTTCAAGCCAATCAAACTTCAAACAGTGGGCTAGCTTATTTCAGCGCTCAGTCAGTGGATGGAGCTAGTGGGTTGCACCAAATTGAAGCAAGATATCCGGCTTTGCTCTTCAAACAGCAGCTTGTGGATCTGATTGAAAAAGTGTATGGAATGATAAGTGATAAATTGAAGGAGCTAAACCCATTACTTGAGTTGTGCATACAGGTACCACCTCTCTTACAAGGAAAGTAATTATCCAATATGAAAAGTTTGCCTTTTAAAAAATCTGAAAAAAAAATAAATTCTTTAGGATCCAAGAACCTCTTTCTCGAATCAAGCAAAAGCCTCGCTATCTCCTGCTACTGGCTCCGGTCCACAGGATCAACTCATGCATTGGCTGAGCATCGTGAAAATCCTGAACAACTACTTGCATCTCCTCAGAGCCAATTATGTACGTTTTTAATGACCACAAACATCAATGCGGTATCCCTTATCAATGTTACAAAAATTAGGTCCTACTCTATCTAATTTGTAGGTTCCATCAATTTTAGTTCACAAGTTGCTGACCCAAATATTTTCTATGGTTAATGTTCAACTGTTCAACAGGTAAGCTATTTTTTGTTGTCTTAAGTTTTTTTAATAAAAATATGAGCTATTGTTCACTTCTATTTGGGTTGCCCTCTTCCTTATTTTTAAACAGGCTTCTCCTGCGACGTGAGTGTTGTTCCTTTAGCAACGGGCAATACATCAGAGCTGGACTAACTCAACTCAAACATTGGTGCGATGACGTCACTCGAGAGGTGGTTATCTGTCATCCTATTGTATCAGGATAGATTACAACAGTAAACTACAAAAGACTTCAAGTTTTATGTTTCTAGTGTTTTACAAAATCCCTTCACTGACAAGGTTCTATGGGTCATAGTGCCATGATCTCCTAACCCCTCCACCATGGCATTAGAGTATGGGGCTGTGTTAGGCTCAATTTGTCAGGCTACGGTTGTATTTCATTATAACAGGTGTTCGTGAAACATTAGGGATCCATTACTATGTATAATAATGCTCATGATTTCAATTGACCCAGTTTGCAGATTCAGCATGGGTAGCACTGAGGCATATAAGACAAGCTGTGGATTTCCTGGTTTGTATCATTCTTGCCTTGAGAAGAAGCAAACCTTTCTGAATTTTGGGAAAAAGTTAATAGTGTATTCGTCTTATTTTTCCCAAATACTTTCTTGAATATTTACATTCATCAGGTAATATCTTTAAAGCCAATAAGGACATGGGAAGAGATTCGCAATGATGTTTGCCCAGTAAGTGTCATTTGCTTTGACCAAGAATCTTGTATTATTATCCTTGACTCTGCATTTCATAATAATTTTGCTATTTATTCAGGCCCTCACTTTGCAGCAGCTAGAACGGATAGTTGGCATGTATTGGGACGATTTAAATGGCACAAACATTACTTCAGCCGAGGCAGGTTTACCAGACTTAGTTTGTTTAATCAGAAGTTGTTTTGTTTTGTTTTTTTAGTCATTTGGGCTGCTCTTCCGCTTGACATGTGACTTACGTTTTACTCACTACTTATAGTTCATATCAAGCATGAAAGCCACGCTGCACGAGGAATCAAATAGCGTCTCCAGCTTTTCGGTCCTGCTGGATGACGATTCCAGGTTTGTTCCCGGCCAAACATGCAATAGTCGTCTTGCTCTCGAGCTATCTGCTAGGTGTCGCTTATGATGTTTCATCCCTCTTCACAGCATACCCTTTTCACTTGAAGACATTGCAAGGTCGATGCCAAACATAGAAGACTCAGCAGATAATGACCTTCTGCCATTTATCCGTGAAAACCAAAGCTTTGCGTTTTTATTGCAGTAGAGCAGTTCTTCATGCTCAGTTGTAGATAAATCAGTAGCGTCTCTGCCCCCATGTCAGTTGTACATCGCACACGACCCTCGTTTTGTACATAATATAATTATTATGGTCTGTAGTAGTTTCACTTGTTTACTCACTTCGTTCTACCTGCCACTTCATTACCTTCTTTATCCACTCGGCAAGGAATAACAAGGTAACACACCAACACACGGGACTGTCAATGAATTTCATTGTATGTAATCAGTCAAGCATTGAATCATGATGGTACCAACAATATGTTAATATTAGTGACCGTCTCAGCCGCTTGGCTCTTTACAAGTTCGCCTATTATACAACACTGCATTGGAAACTAAGTGCCAGGGCTCAAGGCTGAAGCTTACCAAACATTTTAACCACCAGGATCCAGAATGGGGTTAAACAGCATAACCCCTTAGATGGAAATGTGTCTAGCATGCACATGTACAATTCTTGAAGCCCAACGCAAAAACTGTGGGTCAAGTCTCGTAAGGACGACCAACTAGCAGTATGAGCTCTTTTGGACAGATCATGGTCAACTACAAAGGTTAATCCAGGACAAGCTATGAGTTGTTTCTGACCTTCTTTCGGGGTTTCAAGTCGACCACAATTACAGTAATATTGTCCTCACTACCTTTCTTCAGTGCCAGCCTCATAAGATAATCTGCAGCGGCTTGTGCAGCAGGATCGATGGATGCATCACAATCCTCAGACAATGATGCCGCAATAACATTGTTCTTGTGCCATAGCTGGATTTGTCGTCGTGCGAATTTGCATGCCTCTTCATTTGACACAACGTCCCACAGCCCATCACTTGCAAGAACGAGACAGTCGTCATCTTTTGCCCTAGGAACAACTGTAACTTCTGGCTTGGAAATGATGAATGGCTTCAAGTACCGGTCCCCTGCAACATCAGTTTTTTTTCGGTTTGCGTTAGCAAAGGACATTGAATCTGGACAAGTGCTATCCAATGCACAGAGAAGTCAGCTGAACTGTTGTTAGTTCAACCAAATTTTCAGGTGATATTGGAGGAACAGTGCTGTCCAAGTGATTAACATAATATTGTAGCTGATTCAAATGGGGCAAGAAGTGTTGACAAGTCCAGCCAGGACCCATTATTAGTCATGGTCCAAGCTGCAAGTGCACCTGCGTGAACCATGACATAAGGTACCTTTGTAGTGTCGATAAAAGGTTGCTTTTCTACTGTTGAGAGGTAACTTCTTTTCTTAACCACATCTGCATGCTCTGTTCTTATACATGTAAATAGATTTAAGCTCATTTAATTCTTGGGCAGGTTTAGTGACAGCATCCAGGCAGTCAAATACAAGTATACGATTGAACATTGGGCCCAGCATACTTCCTAATTTCTTATCTTGGACAGGGTGAACTATAACCGAAACTGATGATAGAGTAAGCGTTTCTTTTCTAATATGAAACGACCATGGGAACAAGGGCACATAGAATATCTTATTAGATGCTCAACATATGAAGATATATCAGCTAGCAAAAATCACCATGCCACAGGCCACTAGCATAGTACAAAGTTCGACAAAGTGACTAGAAAAACAGCAGAGGTCAATATGAATTAATACCCCATTTCATAGATTGATATGCTTCTCTAGATCCCACAAATAGAAATAGCACCACAGAACTTTGTAACATCATATCCGTGATCTTATTATCATCAAGAAAGCTAAATTAATTTCTAGACCAACTAGCTGCCTAGATCTCATCTTACAACTTCTGTGGCAGTCCTACACCATCGTATAAGTTACAACCAGATCATGCAGTACAGCTTCACATATTCTCTCATTTTGCAACTACTTGTAAAGGAAACCGGTGCGTCAACCTAAATCGAGCTCAGGAATCAGTATGCGTACCAATTGACCGCGACATAGCAAGTATACCGGACACTCGGTAACCATTCCACTGGATGACCTTGCCTCCCTGGGATTCAATCCTCGCCCGCTCATCCTTCCTGTCGGGCTGAAACAACAAGTGTCAGCCAGAGCAACTCCAACCTTATCATGACTCCAGCGAAAAAGAACCTCACCTTATGATCAATTGACAACTGCACCGGTTCCTTCCCGCGACAGAGCACAATTCGTGAATCCCCACAGTTGGCTACCACCACATGAGATGAGCACACAACCGCGACAACCGCCGTCGAACCCACGTTCTCTGGAGCAACCGGCTGGCACTCTTGGACGCCGTCGATCAGCCTGCTCGCTCGCCCTGACACCTCGTCGTCTACCCTCTGGAAACATTTACTGAACAGCTGGTCCCAGTGCTCCTTCATGTCAATCTCGCTCATCTCAGCCAAATCCTTGACAAGAATCCTCAGCTCCTTGCTCAATAGCACGTGGAGCCTTTCTCGGCAATAGTTGGCCACCTACACAACAACACGAGTTCAAAAATCGTAGGATCGTGGGGTTCACCGATCAAATGCTTTTTGCGGGGTGCGAGGCCGCGGGCAGTCGTAGCTCGCCGGCGTCGATGCCGAGCCCGTCGAGGTCCCGTCGGCTGGCGAGCAGGCGCACGGGCACATCGGCGAAGCGCGGGGCGGCCGCGCACGCGTCCTCCATCTCCGCGCTGCGGCCGCGCGTGGCGGCGCAGCCCCAGACGGGCGCGCAGTCCATGAGGTACACACTCCTCTTGCCGGCCGCCCCGGCCTTGGCGTCGCCGCAGCCGCCGCC
>LAPY01002126.1:0-13276 GCA_000970635.1 Eragrostis tef | reverse complement strand
CGAGCTTTTCCTATCGTCCCCCGCCGTTGCCCTGCGCCGCCCCTCCAGATGCAAACGAGGACCTAGTTTTAAAAGAATCTTGATCTAAGGGCTTTGAAATTATTTGGATCAGGGGGTTATCTGTAAATAGTTGGATCGCGACTAATAGTCGCGATCCAATTCGGGGGTTTATATGCAAATAGTTGGATCGCGACTATTAATGGCGATCCAACCGAGGGGGTATTATGCAAAGTCTGCCGCGGGATCCACCGGGTCAACGAGCTCCACCTTCAAGCCGCCGCGGCCATGGCGGCTCGATGCAGAGACGGCCTCTCTTCTCCCTCCCCTTCCTTCCCATGGCCCTTTCCGGCGAACCGCTGCCGGTAGCGCTCGCGGAGCGAGCGGTCGAACCCGCCGCCATCTTCATGGCCGGCATCCACTTGCTCCTCCTGAGATATCACCTCTCGCGCGTCAGGTCCCCGATACTCCATCGCTCCGCAGTCCGCGCTTGCCTCCCCTTTCAGCAACAGTAAACAGAAGCTTACCAGATCCTCAAAAGCTCTTCACACACAATCAGCGCCCCAGAAAATGAATAAACATATGCTTTCAAATTCACCACATTTCTGAATATGCATTGCTCCTGTAGCGCGCCATGAATATAACCATGGTCTATGGATACAATGTGAGATCAAACAATGAATCTTGCGTCGGCAATAACTGTGGATTTTGCACAAAATGAAGGGAACATTTGCGTTTTCGTATATCAACACCGGCACATAGAGAAGAAAGATGGAGGAGCTAAATTCACGACACTGTAACCTGTACACTCCATGTAACCATTTTACTGCTTTGTGCCACATGTGAAATCTGGATCTTCTACAAAGTTGATAGTGAGCTCAGGATTTGGACTATGCAGCTCAAAGATTACCTGAAGAGAGTAAGAGAAACATTGCATCTGTTAGTTCTATCATGTCATCATCACCTACTGAACAGCTGAAGATAAACAGTCTTTTGTCATACGAAAATAACTCCATTATAAGGAGATTGAAAATCTTGGTTGATACATCATTTTATTCTTATTCTTTTAGGATGGATCAGAACAATATGAAATTAACAGATCCAGTTCTGACTTTTTTACTCTGCATAGAAATTTGAAGTTCGTGAACAGATGATATTTCTCCGCTATTTGACATGATATACAGCAAAAAGCAGGAAATATGGTAATCAACGGGCAAAATCATGCAGAATAGATGAAGTACATACAACAATGTTATCTCCAGGTCTGAGGATCGGTGCAGGAACATAGAGAGCACACTGTGGTCCAAATGCCTGAAAATCAGTCACTCTCAGATTAAGCGAACAAAATACAAATTACTAAATAGGAACTTGGAATTCATAACAAATTTTGCAGGACGAAACTATCAGGATTTTACCGGCCAAAATCTTCCAATGTTGAAGTTGTTCACGAAAGCAACACCCTTGTTCCAACCACGGAATGATATGAATGTATCCTTTATCTCACTCTCAGAGTCGATATAGAAATGTCCTTCATAAAATTCAGGTCCTCCTGAAATGCTTTCTGTCATAAGGTGACACGAGGAAAATTACTCAACATAAATACGTCATCTACCAATTCTGAAAGAACATGTACAACTCTTATATCAGGGGAAATTTTTCAGTATAGCTCATGTATAACTCGACAAGAAAGAATGTAGAATCCATAAATATATGATCTTACATCAAAACAATTTTTCCAGTTTTAGTATTTTGTTGACTCGAACAGAGAGTAGCTCTAGTGCTCCACTATTTTATTTTATGTTTTGTGAGGGGGAATAGAGCTAGGCCCCTGCTGTGGTACACTGCATCCCCATTAACGAAAATACAACAGTCCAGCATATGGTAGTGTTTCAAAAGGGCTTTGCAAATGTCAAATCATGTAACCTCAGATAATTAGCTTTGGTCTAAAAGTGAGCTGTTTCTCATGCCATGATGCACCATAGTATTGCTTGACTTTTCTATGATGAGCATTACTGCATGGGAATTAGTTATCTGACCATTTGATTGCTTGCAGAATTATTTGAATGCAGCCACTTACCATTTGAATAGAGCGACAATTTCTTTTCTGAATCACCATGGATGGATACTTTACTAGCTCTGACATTAGGCATCTGACTGATTAGTTGAAGCTTTGGAAGATTGTCCAGTGCATTGAATGAGAGTGGATACATTTTCCAGTGATGGAGAGCAATGCCGTCTATTTCAACAGGAGATAGTATTCCCTGTATTTCGAAATTTGTAATAATTAGCCGAACAAGCTTACAACCATGGTCTATGTAAATGGTGACGTGTTTTGAGAGTCTTAGTGGTATTACCTTCCGGTCAAAAATATATGGCCCGTAATTTACGCGGCCCATATTCTCCACCTGTTGAAAAAATACACACGATTCAGAAAGAAACATTTTGTTACTTCAAGGGCTCGTTGAAATAGTACCTCCATTATTTCTTGCCATGTTTCAGGGGTGAAGCTGTTTTTTCTTATAGAGATAAGCAAGAACTGCTAGACTGACCCATCGACATAGCCTTTCTATCTAGTTAGACAGCTTGTTTTAAAGCAGGTTGTATTAGTATCTTGCTGTACAATTTATCTATTTAGATAATCTTTTTTCATCTTTAATATACATGTTATTACAAAATAGGGGTTTCCCCTACTGTATTTCCCTAAAAATGTACGATAGCAAGAAATGCGTAAAAGAAAAACTATGCGAGTAAGAAAAGATCCTAAGATACAAGAACGATTACCAGGATATATAAGCTGATATTCGATGAACAGCTTAGGGTTGGAATTTCTAGTGTTTTACTAGACCATCTTTGAATTACGCCAGCATATACTGGGTTTCTGACACCATCATGTGAGCAAGACACGAACACCTGAGCTCTGTCATGTACCTGCAGCAACCCAGAATACACAGCTCAGAAGTAATGAACATCTTCCAAACTAAGGAAATGAATGATGAATGTCAAAACCTTTGGAATTGATACGATGTTGTAGGGCTGCTTTCCTTGATATTCCGACATGTACAATAGAAATCCAAACATCTGAAACAAAATTGATGAAAACTTTGAAAAGCTGACCTGATAAATTCAATAATACCAAAGGAGAAAAATAATTTGGATTTACTGATACCTGTCCTATAAGTTCCATATGCAATGGATGCTCTGAAACAGTTACTTTCAGTGGATCACTGATATTATCAATGATGTCAAACAAAGAAGCAACCTTTTGTAGTTTCACAAGCCCAAAATTTGCTTTTGGGATGTCAGAAGGAAGTGGAAGAAGAGGAGTGCCAGTGCATTCATGTATTACTCTTCTCAGAGCTGCTTGATAACACTTGTAATGAGAAGTATATAAAAACAGAAATAAACATTGTTTAAAACTAAGCTTCTTCCAGAAATTGTCAGATTCTAGTTAAAGTACTACACCGTTCATCTACATTGGCGTACAGTAACTAAGCTAAAATATAACATTTTATTCTAAGTAGATGAATATTTGAAGCAATTATCTTTGAAATACGAGAGCAAACAAGAATTTTTAAAGGGCATTAATCGGTCATGTAGGCATATTTCAAATTGAAAGATGTAACAACATGCCTTTGTATTTTGCATTATGCACGTCTCCATGCTCCTTAATTGGTGCATCCTGGCCATTAATAAACAGGTCAATTTAGTAAGTCCACTATTGGTCCCCAGAAAAAAAGGTAAATAAGTTCATCACCAAAAGGGAAACAATAAATGGGAGATTAATTGGAGCAATACTTGCATAGTCATAAGAAGTGAGATCTGCCTTGTAATCAGATTCAGTTTGACCAGTATTTGCACCATTGTAAAATCCAAAATTGGTCCCACCATGAGCCATCTGGAAAACCTCATGAAGAAACATAATTAATAGATCTAGATGGCAAATGCAGTGAATTCATAAATGAGCTCCAGTAATGTACATAAAGGACAGCAGAACCATTGTGGCACAAAATTGCTTTAAGGGCCTTAGCTGTACTGGTAGCATCGGTTGTTGCGATACTTTCACCCCAGTGAGTTAGCCACCCGGTATAAAACTCCCTGAAAAGTAAGAGGTGCCAACAATAGTAAAAATCACAGTTCAGAATCTGCAAAGAGAATCATGATATATAGCCCACTTACGAACTTAAAGGGGCTGATTTTCCTGGCAAATTGTATTTCTTCTGTAATCTGAATATTGGCCATGGATTGGACCCAGTTTCAAAATCAACAGCTGCACATCAACCATATTTACCAAAATAATTAATTGAGGGAAACCAGGGCGAATTGAAGTGTGCAAAATTAGAAACATAGCCATGGCAAATATTTTTCCGACTCAAAAGGATTTTGGAAGCCATACTGAAGGTACTGTGAAATCATTTCTATATTTTTTTATTTGTCCATCTTAGATCTTGCATATGCATAGAGGGGGGAAAATAATACTGGAAGTAAGTTTCTACAGAGGGCAGGAAAAAGGTATAATTTGCTACTGAAAGCAAGAAACTATCAACAACATGCCACAGGGTCAGTTATTGTGTTTTACCAGCGAAAACATTATCTTGAGGAATCGATCCGTTCTTTAAATTACCAATGGCACCCCCATCAGTTGTATAACTGAAAGATGATTTACGGTCACACATAATCACGGCCTTGGTAGTCGAAACAAATTCATACTAAACTTTGATCAGATGAGAGTGTCAGGGAGATTTTTTATGGAAGTAATATGAAGCTAAATGAACTCTCAATTCTTGACTCTTTTTTATTTTTTCCACACCTACTTTTTTTTGTTTGCACTGCATGATGCTAATCTGTTCCCACAGGAACTTGACGTTGCGTCAAATGTATTTATATATATTATCTGAGCAACCTAGCAGGTTAACTCGTGTATGATTTGCATGATAAGCATGTGGCAAGTAGCATCTCAGCGTAATCCTTGTTCTCTTAAGAAAAATAGCATCCCACAATTAAGACTCATGTCAGATTCCTGATAAATTACTTCCAAGCAAATATTCGTACAACGCATAAGAATGCCGCCAACAAGGGCAACTTAGGTTGTCGTTAAAGTATGCAGTCGTGCACATATCAGTTTCCTAACCACACTGATGCCTGGAGGCTGCCTATGTCATACCAAATTTCCAGTATCCACTACCTAGTACATCATACAGTGACTGTACACATAACTTGTAAAGCCAGTTACCAAAGGGATGTAGCAGCAAATGCTCAATAGAAACTAAAGTGATTTGCATTATCTTAAAGAATGAAAAGAGAGAACTGTGTACAGAATAATCTCATTTCCAAGATATCTCCTGGCCAGTTCAACAAGGTAATGCAGGTAGTTCTTGTCATCTCCAAACGAACCAAACTCATTTTCAATCTGCTAGACCAGTTGTAAATTAGTCTCTTCTACATACAAAAAAGTTGGATACACTGGAAAGGAAAATTGGACAAGGAAGCAACTTAGACAATGGAAAACTTGCCTGCACCATAATAATTGGTCCTCCATTGTTGTATAACAATGGCGCCACCTTTGTAAGTAGTACCCTCCACCATCTCTCTACCTGGAAAACTCAAAAAAAATGAGCAAAATATCTTCAGAAACATCTAAACCAAAGGATGGAATACTATATACCCTAAACTTGACATGTTTTGGTCATCATACCAAGGAAAGATAGGTTGAATCTGAAGATCGCAGTTTAAGGGCAGGTTCTATGGTGAGCAACCAAGGGGGAAAACCACCTAAGTCCCATTCTGCACGGCACAAATTACAAACCATAAGTTGCAACCCAAATACATGGACTATAACAAAAGTTCTGAATTCTAAAACATATGGAACTTAAATCGGTGAAAAATAATTCCACAATGTAAAAAAAAACTATAAATTCTGACCTAATCATGAAACTACCCCCCACCTGTCTCAAGTTAGTGATGTTTCGGACATCCCGAAACATAATTTGAACATTCATTTTGATAATAATGCATCAACAGCATATATAGTTCTCAATTTTTCATGCTGAACTACTCTCTAGTTAAAGGTCGATAACACCTTTTTTTTCTTCCATAGATTCAACAAACTATCTTATAAATAACACAGCAGAAAAGAAGGGGTGTTTCTGGCTTTTTGAATGATTGGGTTTATTTTTATACAACAAAAACTCTGTTTGATCTTCTCAGCATGCAGATGCAATTACCTTGACAATCACATTGACATGTTTTAAAAAAAAAACGATGTGAACGCCAAATTACCTCCACATATGTATGGCCCTACTCGAAGCATGACCAGCATTTCTAGTTCCTGAGCAAGTCTCAGATATGACTCGATATCTGCAAAGCCAGTAAATTCCCACTTCTGAGGTTCTGGCTCATGCAAATTCCAAGGTACATATGTTTGGATCGCGTTCAAGCCTAGCGCCTTTGCTCTCAAAAGGCGATCCTTCCAGTACTGCATGCACCAATGCAGTGCAAAAGTAAGCTCATGGTAGCAATATGGAAGAATATATTGGCATAAACTGACAAATAGTGTAAATAAGATGGTTATCGCAACGAAATAGACTTATTCCCGGAGGATCTTTCGATCATGTTGCACATGCGTGTGTATGGAAACAACTTTCCTACCATGGAAATGAAGTGCATAAATATCTCAGATGGTATGTTAGAATTCTTTCCATTGATATGAGCCACGGTCACCCACTATTTTTATAGAATTAATATTAATTGAAGGCGATGACTTTGATAATAATGTAGACAAAAGCAACATATATATGCAAAACAACAAGTGGAATTCAAACCCGAAAACATTAGTTGCTCATATGCCTGTACTGAACAGACAAACATCACTGTAAGTAAATTATCAGATGGCGCCCAGGCGCTCAGCTACTCCACTGCAGCACCATAAACTACCCTCCTAACAGTTGCTCCGAAAATCTCACCTCAGGAACAATGCGAAAGTAATGCACGTCGCCGCCAACGATCTGGAACGGCGCCCCATCCTTCAGAAAGGTGTCGTTCTCGATCCAGAACCTTCTCGAAGCCTCTCCGCCGACCTAACACACCCATGCACCGACAGAACCAAGCAGTGACAGAACAATTCAGTATGGGCGATCGGAAAAGAGTTCCATCCAGTAATCGGACCTAAAGGGCAGAGAGATGCAAGAAGAGGCGTACTGCAGCCGCAGAGGCGAGCGCGAGGCACATGGCGAACGCTAGGGGAAGGTCCTGGACGGCTCTGCGAGTCTCCATCACTGAAACCAGAGAGCACCCCCTGCTGGGCCCTCTCCGCCTGCGCTGCAGGGTCACACTTGTACTGCGGGAAGCGCGAAGCGTGCCTTGCGGTCTACTCCCGATTGCGACCTGGGGAACGCAACTGGGATTCCGTGGGCTGGACGGCTTTCTGATCGCGACGAACGGCACTGACGCACGGGCTCCGGCAACCGCGCAGGCCGGCAGGCGGGAGGTGGCGGCGCGTGCGCCGGCGGTTTGTTGGCGCCAGAATCAGAGCCCGGAGGGAGGGATGGCTATTCGAGTAGGTGGAGGGGAGTGAGTGATGAGTCTGCAGTCTGGACAAAAGCTTGCTGCCTGCGGAGCTGCTGTTGACGTTGACTTGGTCAGCGTTATCCCCTGTGCCGTCTGATCATGTGTGAAGGCAGATCTAAACCGTCCAGCGCGGCATCTCCTTCGTCGTCTTCCTGCTCGAATCCTCCTACTCTGCCTCCCAGGCCTGCGGCGTCGTCCTTCCACCGCGCGCCCGAGCGTGCAGTGCGAATTGGTCGTGGACTCGTGGTTCGAGGGATCGACAGCAACCTTACGAGTGGGTCTACCTGGTGTTCTCGTCCATGCCGCCGGAGAAATCCCCGCAGTCCCCTGGTGAGTCCCATCCCCCTTCCCCGGGTCGTTGCGTTGGTGCTGGGGCGTGTGTGTGTGTGTGCGGGGTGGGGAATTTAGGCTTACAGAACCAGATCGGGATTTCGCACGCTCTCATTTAAATTATTAATAGGAGTATATGATAAATTTCAGTTATACATGTTGTGCTCCAGAATCTTAGTCGGGTTGTAGAGCACATTAAAGCTGAAATAGGTTAATCTTCATTAAAGCTGAAACATGACTTAAAAGGTCAGGTTCTGAGTGTATTAGTGCTCGGGGAAAAATGATAAAAAAGTATTGAGTGTGTTTAGTTTGAAATAGGTTAATCTTTTACTGGTTTACCTTTAAAATGGTCAGGTTCTGAGTGTATTAGTGCTCGGGGAAAAAAGAAAAAAAAAATGTATTGAGTGTGTTTAGTCAGATCATAATCCGTGCTAGGTAAAACTGGGTAAATTTAAGAACTATTGGTGTCTACAGAACTGAGTTAGTTTTTTAAAAGAATTACAAGGCTTAGCTCTCCAACTTGGTTCCTGTGTTAAACCTTGATTTATGTTCACAACTATTATATTTGTCGATGTTGTTTCCCTTCTTTGATTTGTACATGTACGATAATTTGAATATATGGCTTACAGTTTCCTGTGAACAAAGAGTTGTAATATCAAACAAGCATGGGGAGAAGCTTGTTGGTTTATTACATCAAACAAGTTCAAATAAACTTGTGATCCTTTGCCATGGATTCCAGGCCACAAAGGCAAGTATGTAGCACCTTTATGAAATACTTTAGACAATGAGTATAGTTATCTAAAATTCTTATATTACTGTCTTTCTCCCTTGCTTGTGTTGCTGTCATATAAATATTCCTAGAAATAAAATAGCCGAAGCGATATTTAGCATCCAGATATTCGTTTGAACATTCAAAATCTGAAGATCCATGAAAGGCTTCTTCATCTTTGGTTTGTTAAGGTTATTCTTTTCGGTGTTTGTATGGCTGGAGCGATGCTAGTTTCTTACCTTTGAAGGTGTAATGCTTTCGATATGCTTCAATGGCCCCAGCCCAGCTGCTCTTGCCAAAGTAATGCTTATGCGTAGGTTTTTCCACCTGTAATGTACAGTAAATTTTCTTAGCATTCTGCAAATTAAACTACTACGTCCTGCTACTTTTATTGTAAAAAAAATGAGCAACACTTTTCAATCTTTAATAGTAATGATATGTATATTGACAGTATATGACAATAAGCATGATAGTCGTAGACAATGTTATGCATAACACGAAATAATATGCTTCTCCCGGAGCTCTATACGATTATCGTGGCTAAGTCCGGCACTTTTGAACATCGCAACTTGCAGGATGACAGCATCTTGGTTGGCCTTGCGGCTGCTTTAACAAGGGAAGGAATTAATGCTTTTCGGTTTGATTTTGCTGGAAATGGGTAAGCTATTTGCGTGCACCTTGTGGTGTCCATGGCATATAGATCATCGCATGATACCATTTGTCGTGGAGACTTTTGCTGTTAACATTAAATCAAAATGTCTACTGCCAATTATTCACTTAAAAACTTGTATACCAGTAACACAAAGTTGCTTGAATATTTTTTGTTCTGATAGTTAAATTGAATTTGTGTTCCGGTTTTGACTTACAGGTGCTTTTTCTCTTTTCTAGGGAAAGTGAGGGCGAATTCCAATACGGAAACTACAGAAAAGAGGCAGCTGACTTGCGCTCTGTAGTATCATATTTTTCAAAACAGAAATATGACGTAATTGCTCTTGTTGGGCATAGCAAAGGTAAGTAAGCTGCTGACGTATGCATATATTTTGGCATTGATGCCAAATGTATGGAAAACAATGTATAGTGTATACTTGTATGCTTTAGATCACTGCATGAACGTTTGCGTATGTGCGTTCATAGGGGTGAGTGTGCGTGCATTGTGAGTGTCTGAGTTGTACTGTGTAATCTCAAAAAAAAAAAGAGATCACTGCATGAACATGCATAAATGGCTTCAAAAGTTTTTTTTTTGGAGAAAATAAATGGCTTCAAAAGTTGATTACTGTTTTTAGTGTGGTTATTGCTTCCTGGGAGACATGTGCTGATTTATTCACTGTAACTGAAAAATAATCACTTTTGTAGTTATATATGTGTCATATCTGCTTTGTGTACATTTTCTTCAAGAATGTGAGCAAAAAGCGGCCACACCGACATGAAGCTAACTGCTATTCACCGTTCAAAGTAATCTGATCAAACAAGAAACCTGGCCTTATCCCACAACGGTACCTCCTTAGTGATGGTTTGAGCCAGACCCTGACATGTAGACATACCCTGATCTATATTTCCCTCTTTATTTTTCTGATGTAACGTCTGAAGGTATGCTGGTCATCGTAGTAGCTACCATTGGCAGGAGGACTATTTCTGACTTTGACTTTTATTGTTCAAAATACTTAAGAAAGTTTGCATAATCATTCCTTTTCTCATGGCTTGCTTTCATCACTCAGAGTAATAAATTGTCACACACCGACACAATTGTCATATTTCTGTTTTGTGATCTATGGTCTAACTACTTGTATGCTGTACCCTCAGGAGGAAATGCTGTCCTTCTGTATGCTTCCATGTACCATGATACAATGAATATAGTAATCTAAAATTCTTATATTACTGTCTTTCTCTCCTGCTTGTGTTACTGTCATATAAATATTCCTAGGAATAAAATAACCGAAGCAATATTTAGCATCCAGATAGGGTGTAATAGTATTTGTTTGAACATTCAAAATCTGAAGATCCATGAAAGGCTTCTTCATCTTTGGTTTGTTAAGGTTATTCTTTTCGGTGTTTGTATGGCTGGAGCGATGCTAGTTTCTTACCTTTGAAGGTGTAATGCTTTCGATATGCTTCAATGGCCCCAGCCCAGCTGCTCTTGCCAAAGTAATGCTTATGCGTAGGTTTTTCCACCTGTAATGTACAGTAAATTTTCTTAGCATTCTGCAAATTAAACTACTACGTCCTGCTACTTTTATTGTAAAAAAAATGAGCAACACTTTTCAATCTTTAATAGTAATGATATGTATATTGACAGTATATGCCAATAAGCATGAAAGTCGTAGCCAAGTCTGTCACTTTTGAACATTGCAACTTGCAGGATGACAGCATCTTGGTTGGCCTTGCTGCTGCTTTAACAAGGGAAAGAATTAATGCTTTTCGGTTTGATTTTGCTGGAAATGGGTAAGCTATTTGCGTGCACCTTGTGGTGTCCATGGCATATAGATCATCGCATGATACCATTTGTCGTGGAGACTTTTGCTGTTAACATTAAATCAAAATGTCTACTGCCAATTATTCACTTAAAAACTTGTATACCAGTAACACAAAGTTGCTTGAATATTTTTTGTTCTGATAGTTAAATTGAATTTGTGTTCCGGTTTTGACTTACAGGTGCTTTTTCTCTTTTCTAGGGAAAGTGAGGGCGAATTCCAATACGGAAACTACAGAAAAGAGGCAGCTGACTTGCGCTCTGTAGTATCATATTTTTCAAAACAGAAATATGACGTAATTGCTCTTGTTGGGCATAGCAAAGGTAAGTAAGCTGCTGACGTATGCATATATTTTGGCATTGATGCCAAATGTATGGAAAACAATGTATAGTGTATACTTGTATGCTTTAGATCACTGCATGAACGTTTGCGTATGTGCGTTCATAGGGGTGAGTGTGCGTGCATTGTGAGTGTCTGAGTTGTACTGTGTAATCTCAAAAAAAAAAAGAGATCACTGCATGAACATGCATAAATGGCTTCAAAAGTTTTTTTTTTGGAGAAAATAAATGGCTTCAAAAGTTGATTACTGTTTTTAGTGTGGTTATTGCTTCCTGGGAGACATGTGCTGATTTATTCACTGTAACTGAAAAATAATCACTTTTGTAGTTATATATGTGTCATATCTGCTTTGTGTACATTTTCTTCAAGAATGTGAGCAAAAAGCGGCCACACCGACATGAAGCTAACTGCTATTCACCGTTCAAAGTAATCTGATCAAACAAGAAACCTGGCCTTATCCCACAACGGTACCTCCTTAGTGATGGTTTGAGCCAGACCCTGACATGTAGACATACCCTGATCTATATTTCCCTCTTTATTTTTCTGATGTAACGTCTGAAGGTATGCTGGTCATCGTAGTAGCTACCATTGGCAGGAGGACTATTTCTGACTTTGACTTTTATTGTTCAAAATACTTAAGAAAGTTTGCATAATCATTCCTTTTCTCATGGCTTGCTTTCATCACTCAGAGTAATAAATTGTCACACACCGACACAATTGTCATATTTCTGTTTTGTGATCTATGGTCTAACTACTTGTATGCTGTACCCTCAGGAGGAAATGCTGTCCTTCTGTATGCTTCCATGTACCATGACGTCCCCATTGTTGTGAATATTTCTGGCCGCTTTGCATTGGAGCGAGGCATTGATGGGCGCCTTGGAAAGAACTTCATGCAGAGAATAAAGAAAGATGGCTATATAGATGTCAAGAATAGAAAAGGTATATGCTTGTTCTACTTGTATGTAGCTCTTTTTTGCTAAACTTCTCTTTCTACAGCAGAACTTTGCTAGCACTGTATCTGCATCGTAGGTTGTTCCTGGTTAGGCTCATTCATAGTTTTGCATCTGATTCTGCACCCATCTTGGAATTACCAAATGATAAACCATAGGGTCGGTGGTTCTGCTTACTCTTTCCAAGGTAGGGCACATGTCACTGTGGCAGAACAATTATAATGTGGGTTATGGCACTGACACTTCACTTGGAATACGTTGTAACCCTGGCAAGATGCTGGACCCTGATACCGACATTTTTTTTTCTAAAAACAAGAATCCATATCAACAATTCTTTTCCTCTTTTTCCTTTGTTTGGGGTGCATGACTTCAACATTTTAGAGTTACGTTTGTTGTTCCCATTGAATCTTGACCTGTGATTCAACATGATGATTTATATTATGCATTTATGCGGCAATCCTTCTTGTTGAGGTTTATTTTCGCTCTGAACTATAATCGCAGTTACTCAATTACTCACTCCATTCTTAAACGGAACGAGGGTAGCACATATTAGCACTGCTGTCCCTTTGTATGATTGCTATTGCCGGATTCGTTTCTGAAAACTATGTTTTGCAGGGGAGTTTGAGTACCGGGTGACAAAAGCGAGTCTGGAAGACCGACTGAGCACTGATACCCTTCTCACGAGCCGTGCCATTAGCAAAGGCTGCAGGTGACAAGCTTCTCTGTGTACACCTGTATCAATTTTCAAACACATATATCATATATATGTCTTTTCCTGTTCCTTCCATCCGCAAGGAGAATCTGTTCTGACGCACAGGATGACAGGGTCCTCACGATCCACGGCGCCAAGGATGAGATCG
>LAPY01002125.1:76256-86930 GCA_000970635.1 Eragrostis tef | reverse complement strand
TATCGCCGCGGAGCCGCCCGCGCCCGGCGCCGAGGACGAACTCATGGAGGCGTTCCGGGTGTTCGACGCCGACGGCGACGGCCGCATCACCGCCGAGGAGCTCCGCGCCGTCATGGAGGCCATCCTCGGCGATGGCGAGGGATGCAGCCTCGACGACTGCCGCCGCATGATCGGCGGCGTCGACGCCGACGGCGACGGATTCGTCGGGTTCCAGGACTTTGCGCGCATGATGATGAACGCCGCCACCGCCGACGCCCGGAGCTTGTTGTGAGCTCATTCCCTTGCTCGTAGCGGTGTGATCACCTCTCTCTGTTCCACTGACGACGAGGCTCTTTTTCTCAAGAACATTTTGGCGCGCACGGATGATGGATGGCCATTGGTGGGTGTGCTAGGCTACTACTAGTAGGTTGCACGGCTAATAATCTAGTATGCTGGATTTTCTGAAACACCATGCAAGTTGTATAATGTCGAGTAACGGAAACGCTAATGCTTCGTTCTTTCGATTCTTCAATTTAATTTGAAAAAAAATAAGTCTTGCTGAGGAGCATGCTGTTATGTCGAGATTGTATTTGTGGTAGCGAGCCATTATCGCCGGTAAATATTCCCTCGCACCATTTGATTCAGCGGTGTGATCACCTCTCTCTGTTCCACTGACGACGAGGCTCTTTTTCTCAAGAACATTTTGGCGCGCACGGATGATGGATGGCCATTGGTGGGTGTGCTAGGCTACTACTAGTAGGTTGCACGGCTAATAATCTAGTATGCTGGATTTTCTGAAACACCATGCAAGTTGTATAATGTCGAGTAACGGAAACGCTAATGCTTCGTTCTTTCGATTCTTCAATTTAATTTGAAAAAAAATAAGTCTTGCTGAGGAGCATGCTGTTATGTCGGGTTTTTTTTGGGGGGGGGGAGCCATTATCGCCGGTAAATATTCCCTCGCACCATTTGATTCGATTCGTAGGACATTTCTGTGGCTGTAGAATCATTGGAGATTCGTATTTCGCGTGTGCTGGAAGAGACCGATTCCCCCGTGTGAGTGTGATGGCAACGTGGCGATTCCATGTCTTTTCGCTGATCGGCCAAAGTGAAGCTAGCGGACATACTCTTTTTGTCAGTTTCTCTTGATCATCTAGTATCATGTTACTTCCTCCCTGCTTCGTGATCACTGCTGTTAACGAGTGGGTCGACCATCACTTTTTGGCTGATCAAGTTCCAGCTACCATGCAGTTTATGGTATTTGATTGACGCTTAAAGATGGTCCATACTATGCGAAATTCCAGTGAATCTTATCATAAGCTTATTGTCTTGTTTAGTTTCATTTTGTCAGGAATGTTTCTTGAAGCTCTAAGATAAGGTTCGTCGTCCATTTGCTTAACATTGCAAACACCTATTTTAAGTCGTTCTTGGCGTGGCAGTCCATATCTCGTAGCCCATGGTTTCATGGCTTCCGTTTCTCAGCGACTTTCGTCAGACTGCACTTGTGTTTTTTTCCCCCAGAAACCTGTGTGCTCTCATTTCAGAGTCCCGACCCAACCGCTGCTCTTCAAAAGTACCTGCTGTTTCCTAGGGAGAATTGTATGATAAGTTTTAATTCATCAGTCATACTCCATGCGTGTAGTGCCGCCTTTTTATTCCTCTTTTATGCTTCAAGCAACGTCTTGGTTACAATGAACCAACCTGGTCACCGAATCATGGTAAGCAGCATAGCGATCGATAGAAGATACACACCAAAAATGACACGCAGATACGAGTTGTGTGCTGACGGACATGATTGTGTTCTGTAAGTAAGGTTACAAGCAATTGCCCATAAAAAAGAAGTTCAAGCAATTGCCTGTCAACGGTTCAGTTGTAAACTGCAATGTAGTTCCATCACCGAAGCTGGAGCATGCATAGGCATAGTATCTCATTTTTTATTGACTAACGCCACTCTAGGTTGTCCTACCAATCTACTGTAGGAAATTGTGCATCAATTGCATAATGTAGGTCTTTAGAACAATTGCATAGTAGTAGGTCTTTAGATCAGTTGAATAGGAGTAGATCTCTACAAGAGGAAACTGCAATATCAATTGCATGTTCAGCCCCAAAACTTTAGGAGTAGCTCCCCTAAACAATTTTCAGTTTTGACGTTGCATCACAGGGAACAACATGTTGCCGACATGCGAGCAACGGCTAGAGATGGCGGTGGCCTGAAATCTCTGAACTTTCTGACGCTTTTTGTCATTTTTGCCAGTAAGCAGTAGTATACTGCAGTAGACAGTACTCCATTTTCTTTCCTTGCGCTTAATCAGGCAGTTGGCAACCAAATCACTGCTATTTTATGAAGCCGTATTTTTGACAAATATGCGGTCAAAGCAGAACACTCTGCCAGAGATGCATTATTTGACCGAAACGAAGGGAATATTTGTTCCACCACTAAAGTACAGGACTGGTGACAGGAGATCCTTTGTACAATTGTACCTTGGCATGCTCATTAGGCAGTTCATCAGCCAGGATTTCCCATGAGATTAGGCTGCAGCTTCCCTTGTTTATTCTGCTTTGAGGAAAGTCCCGCCCTAATTAAGTGAACCTTCCTGCCGGTTTCCATGCAGCTTTTGCGGCCGTTTCCATGGAGACGAAGACAGCAACAGCAACATTGCAACGGCGAGGGAGGAGTTCGATGTTCGCTCTCACTCGGTCCTCACATGCGAGCTGATCTGAGGTCCCATGCCTCGTGTCGTGACAATGGTCCCCGTCGCCACGCATGTTCCCTTCCGTCGCTAAGCAGAAGAGATCACATGCCACTACTTGCCAGCTCCGTGCAGACAAGCCTGTGTCTCGGTGAATCTAAGGATCTGCATGCAGTTTCATGCATGTGTAGGGCGTCTGTTGGCTGCATGCCAATGTGCAAACTGCGTTGGAGCCGTGTGTGCTCGTAGGATTGGTCAGGAACTAGAAGAAGTGGTGGATTTAGAGCTTCCTCCAACTCTCAACTCTCAAGGAAAGTATATTTGGGTGAGTGGGTGCAATCGTGCAGGTCTCGCACCTAGCCAAATTTGTCTCCTTCACTCGAGCCCTTTTGAATTCCTATGCAGCGTCTTTTTGCTCAAGCGTCTGTCTGTCTCTGTCCGCGCGTGCACATGCTGCTTCTTTCTTTTAACAGTCGCCGTCTAGTAGTAACTTCTGCAGGAAAAGCGGGGAGAGGAAGAAGAGGATCCGAGGCAAGTGTTTTGTTCGTTTGTCTCGGACTTTGAGGACAGCTTCTCGGCGTTTGAAGAGAACTGAACTTCCCGGTTGTTTCCTGCTCTGTCCAGGAAAAGCAGTGCAATTGCCGTGGGTTGATGGATGCCTTGTTCAGGGTCGAGATGCATCCGAAGCGCGCAATCGTTCGCACTGTCTTGCCTCTACAGGCACGAGCCGTGGAGCGGGCGCAGCGGCAAGGCCCGCGGGACGGAAGCCATCAGCATCAGTTTGCTCCGTGCGCCTCACAGCTAGGAATGAAAACGATCGTTTTCCAAAAAACAAAAAATAGGAAAACGATTATAGGAAATACGAAAACAGAAAAATTTATACGGAAACGAAAATAAAAACAATAAAGAGATTTTTTGATTGAATTTACGGAATATTGTGTTATCTCGAATTTTCGTCAAAAATACCGGAACAACATGTTGCCGACATGCGAGCAACGGCTAGAGATGGCGGTGGCCTGAAATCTCTGAACTTTCTGACGCTTTTTGTCATTTTTGCCAGTAAGCAGTAGTATACTGCAGTAGACAGTACTCCATTTTCTTTCCTTGCGCTTAATCAGGCAGTTGGCAACCAAATCACTGCTATTTTATGAAGCCGTATTTTTGACAAATATGCGGTCAAAGCAGAACACTCTGCCAGAGATGCATTATTTGACCGAAACGAAGGGAATATTTGTTCCACCACTAAAGTACAGGACTGGTGACAGGAGATCCTTTGTACAATTGTACCTTGGCATGCTCATTAGGCAGTTCATCAGCCAGGATTTCCCATGAGATTAGGCTGCAGCTTCCCTTGTTTATTCTGCTTTGAGGAAAGTCCCGCCCTAATTAAGTGAACCTTCCTGCCGGTTTCCATGCAGCTTTTGCGGCCGTTTCCATGGAGACGAAGACAGCAACAGCAACATTGCAACGGCGAGGGAGGAGTTCGATGTTCGCTCTCACTCGGTCCTCACATGCGAGCTGATCTGAGGTCCCATGCCTCGTGTCGTGACAATGGTCCCCGTCGCCACGCATGTTCCCTTCCGTCGCTAAGCAGAAGAGATCACATGCCACTACTTGCCAGCTCCGTGCAGACAAGCCTGTGTCTCGGTGAATCTAAGGATCTGCATGCAGTTTCATGCATGTGTAGGGCGTCTGTTGGCTGCATGCCAATGTGCAAACTGCGTTGGAGCCGTGTGTGCTCGTAGGATTGGTCAGGAACTAGAAGAAGTGGTGGATTTAGAGCTTCCTCCAACTCTCAACTCTCAAGGAAAGTATATTTGGGTGAGTGGGTGCAATCGTGCAGGTCTCGCACCTAGCCAAATTTGTCTCCTTCACTCGAGCCCTTTTGAATTCCTATGCAGCGTCTTTTTGCTCAAGCGTCTGTCTGTCTCTGTCCGCGCGTGCACATGCTGCTTCTTTCTTTTAACAGTCGCCGTCTAGTAGTAACTTCTGCAGGAAAAGCGGGGAGAGGAAGAAGAGGATCCGAGGCAAGTGTTTTGTTCGTTTGTCTCGGACTTTGAGGACAGCTTCTCGGCGTTTGAAGAGAACTGAACTTCCCGGTTGTTTCCTGCTCTGTCCAGGAAAAGCAGTGCAATTGCCGTGGGTTGATGGATGCCTTGTTCAGGGTCGAGATGCATCCGAAGCGCGCAATCGTTCGCACTGTCTTGCCTCTACAGGCACGAGCCGTGGAGCGGGCGCAGCGGCAAGGCCCGCGGGACGGAAGCCATCAGCATCAGTTTGCTCCGTGCGCCTCACAGCTAGGAATGAAAACGATCGTTTTCCAAAAAACAAAAAATAGGAAAACGATTATAGGAAATACGAAAACAGAAAAATTTATACGGAAACGAAAATAAAAACAATAAAGAGATTTTTTGATTGAATTTACGGAATATTGTGTTATCTCGAATTTTCGTCAAAAATACCGTATAAGATGACTCATGTGGAAACGATGACTCGCACGAAAAAATAGTGACCGTGATATTGGCATGGTAGCAATTAATTACAGTGATTTCTATCTAAGTATAGCGGAGCTGCCTCTTGGTTGATTGATTGTCCTGTATACGAAGTTCTTATTCCATCCACGCTGCATGAACTTGATTAGGCCATTCACATATTAGTTTTTAATTTATTTAATCATGTGCTTGCTTATGTCAATATGAGTAGTTTATTACATATATTAGAGCTCGGTATTTTCGATCACAACTATCGTCTTCCGACCGATATCGATATCTTTTCGTTCCGATAGTTTCGCTTTTGATATTCTAACATTTTCGGTTCCGTTTTCATTTCCGAGGCTACCGGTTTTGATTTCATTTTTGACTAAATAATAAGGTTAAGAAATGATAATGATATTTTTCGACCGTTTTCATCCCTACTCACAGCAGCCCAGCCAGCAGCGACCGCGGAAACTTTACTGGGGCACGCACCACCCTGTCATCACGGCACGGCTGGCTGACTAAGCTGCGCAAGGCACGCGACCTCTCAGTTAAAATGTGACGCGAACACCTAACAGGCATAACAGACCAGAGATCCATCGGCTTCTACTGGGTCAAACAAGTAATCTTCCATGTACAAATATTCGATTAGTAGCCACAGATGCAACAATTTTTTTTTTTTTGGAAACGACGAATGTTGAAGAGTTTTGGAAACAAACAAACACACTACCACGCATCAGCTATAGGCTGCTACCGAAAGAACAAATACAAAAGAAAATGCTAACGAGAGCAGATGCTATCTTTCGTCAGCAAAACCAACGAATTCCCCGTGAGCATCCCAAGGCCTAGTTTCAAAAGACTTCCCCATCATACTCCTCTTCTTGTTTACTGTACCATCATCGCGTGCATATTCGGGGAAATAGTCCAGAAATGATTTGGTTCCAAGAGAATTGACTCCTTCAAAGAGAAATTCCGTCACCAGATCCTGTATATGAAGGCAACACTAAGTTCAGAGAAACCATAAAAACGGTCGAAAGAAGTACTGTTACAGTGATTATACAAGAAGAGAAACCTTGGCAAGGTTTTCACCAATCAATTTCTTCAAGAGTGGATAGCCAGGATCCTGGAAATAAACAATGCACTAGGTGATGGATTACTTGCAAGAAGCTAGGGTATCAACTAAGCAGAGTAAGCAGCAGCAGTAATACTGTACTGAAAAGTAGTCAGATATGAAAAAACCAATTGATATAATTTCTTTGATTAATGGATTGGCGTGGAAGGCCAAACCTTCTCAGCTCTCCATGTGAGATATTTATGTTGTGCCTCTCTATTACGATCAATTGCTTCTTTGCTAACTTCATGAAGTGCTTGATCCATTAACTCAAGCCAGGCCTGCATGTTGGGAATGATAAGAGTTCAAAACTAGCGGCAGCATAGGGCAAACTTCAAGAAACAAAAAACAATCCACACCTTGTAGTAATCTGTGAGAGCTGAGTACAGAACACGGTGGTTTGTCTCGGTTGGCTCCAAAATTGTCCAGATAACAATAGGAGAGAAGAATTTCAGAGACTCGCTTGTAATCTTGCCACCCCAGGGCAGAAGCTGCATTTCATCTATTAAAGACACCGAGCTACATATAAAGCAAATACAGGAAAGTTTCTGAAGTTATACTTTTGGGTAAAGGACATCACCAAGTTACCTCATTGTATTTGTGTGCAAGAGACATCAAATTTCTGTAGTATTTTTCTCTGTAATCCTTGTTTGTGGTGGTATCATACAGCGGATTCAGGTCCCTGAAAGTAGTTCAAACAACTCATTCAGTGCACACTTATATTCGTGTTTAGGAATTACAGGAAGAAAGGACAGTTCTGCATGCATTGACAACCATTTGCTGACACTTACAAGACAACAATACTACGTGCGGGAGATGTAAAAGCATTGGCACAAAATATAGGAAGATCGTATTCAGGTTCAGAGAAGGCAGCAAAGTCAAGAACCTGCATCATCATTTCCACCATAAGTACTAGAAGAACTGCATGGACATATGAGGGCATCAACAATGTACTATAACTACGTGGATAATGGTGAAATGAAAACAAACAAGCAAAAGTGGAGGATAAATGGAAGGCAAAGATTATTTAAACTTCAGCCATAAGCCTCAGGAAACTCAACAAATTAACAAAAAAAAAAGCTGTAGATCTTTTTCTTGTGTGTACTGTTACGGCCATATGACCAAATAGATGTCGTAAATCACTTCTGAGAAGATTAACAGAAAACGATAAAATACAACGCCTAGTAGTGAGATCAACATGACTGGATAGATGGAGTATAATACTGTCACAATGCACTGTTTCATTTGCAAAAATTACAAAGCCAACAGAATTAGATAAGCCATAAAAAACAACTTTTTAGAAGAAGATAGAAACAATGGTTCAAAGCTGAACTTGTCTGCCATTAATGATGTTGGCGATGGCAAAGAGTCAAATAGGCTAATAGTATGGTGTCGCCTGTTGATCAACTTTCAGAGTGGAGAATTTTAGTCAATCATAACTGAAGAGGGCGGAAACAGACCAGATACCTGAACTGAGTTTTTCTGCTCAATTGTCAAGCTCCGTAGCAGTCTAATTTTGGGTGCGCTAAATGAGAGCGCACTGAAAACAGTATTATCCTCATTGGTTCTTATGAACTTAAACTTTTCCTGGCAGCATTAATAAAGATAACTTTTATGAGAACATATGTGAAGGAAACTGACAAGATAATGGAAAACATGGCTCATGCTAGTTGATATCAATGATCAAAATGCTAGAGTCTGTCTTCTCCTCCATCAGATATGAATACGTTGTGTTACTCCAAGTATGAACCCACAAAAAAAAAAGGTCCAATGTTATCTGTTCACTACCGGGGAGCCTATGTATCATATAGTGGCATCCAACAAAAAATTATGACAATCACGCACGAAAAACCGATCCATTTCCAGAACACGTATCACACGTTTTAGTCGCATATCAGTACAACAAACCTCTCAAGAATTACTCAGACGAAGAAACCCTTACTTTGGCCGTTGTTACAAGGGATTTGCCCAGATGTAGCAAACTAGCAATAGCATAGGAAATTAGGACCCAGCAGTTCAGCAAGGAAACGGGAAATTTCAGCAGATAGCACCCATGATTACAGTATGTTCCAGAAGCTGTCATCTATCCCCAAATTCATATTGACAAATTTGCCAACATTAAGAAACATCTGATTCTACCCCCAATATACATAGGCTCACTCTCCCGACTGAACACTCGGCAATGTGTTCACCTTGGGTGTGAGGCAGCAGGCCCTAGAGAGTAACCTGAGTGTTCGTTTAATCAAAAATTTATGCTCTACTTAAGGCATGAAACAGTTAAGGTGTGTGGGCAAGTGGAAGTCGAGAAAGACTCGCATCGCAGGGAACAGCTTGATGGACAACGCGAAGGGATGGAGAGAACGAACCTGCGAAGGTTGGGGGTTGAGGGAGGTGCGGAGTCGGGTCTGCTCCAGCGCAAAGTGGAGGAACTTCTGGTACGAGCAGCCGGCGCCCGGGACGCCGGCGCCGCCGCTCATTTTCGCTTCCAAGCTGGTACAGCGGCGCGAGTGTGCGAGCGAGGACGCCGAGGAGTGGGGAACTGGAAAGGGAAGGATGACGGGAGCAGGGTGAGCGAGCGAGGGGAAAAGCTACACGTCCACGGGACGGACCTTTCCATTTCCATCCAAGCAGATTCTCCGTGTTGTTCGCTTTTCTGCTTTTGCCACGCATCTGCGTCATCACCAATCTCGGCGTAGCCCACACTGCGGCCCGGCCCGTGATCTACTGGACTTGGGCTCAGCATGACAGGCCAACCCACCGAGCGGTAAGTCTTACCACGGCCCGGCCAAGTCAAGACTGTTGTTGCCGGAATTCCTATGAATAATGCGCCACGAGTAGCGCACGGATAGCACACTTTAAGATTCGTGCAATCTTAGATCTAACATCTGATTCTCTTCTTCTTTCTTCTCACTTCCGTGTCGCCGCCGCCGTCCGAGTTCCTCGTGCCGCCACCGTTGTTTCGGGCGCTGGAGCAACTCGTTCGGTCGCCGGAACAATTTTTCTGGACGCCGGAACAACTGTTCTAGGCGCTGGAACAACACGCGCGGCGGCGGTGGGGAGCACTCGAAGAAGAAGAAGCCGGCGATAGGCCGTGATAGTCCCCGCTACACGGCAATCTCGCGTGGCGTGAGGTACAGATAGGAGCTCCCTGCGGTTGCTCATTTACCTGAACTGACTAGCTGAAGACCAACGCATGATGCAAAATTTTCCAACTCTGAGAAGTACTCCTATTTGAGCCACATCTTTCTAGTCTAATCACGACTTCAGGTGAGTGCGGAACTCGATCGAGTTCGGATGGAGGTTCGTGCCCCAGGTGGCACAGATTTGCACCGCGTAAACGGCACATGGTTGGATGATGGCCTAGCCATCTGACCAGGGTGTCGTCTGATACTCATTCTGGTCCAGTAATGCTCGCAGTCTCTATCTACCACATGAGCACGCATGTGAAGGTCTGGTATTTTTTTCCTTCCTTCCTTCGAGCTAGTAGAAGTGTAGAACATTAGTCATCTGATGGAGTACCAGGTAACTTCTTCGTAAAGTAGCTGCGTTAGTATTAATTTTACGTACCAGGTTACTTCTGACAGAACTAGTATTTCCTATATGACCGTTTCCCTCCAGGCGGCAGTAGAGCAGGTCCATGGCCTGACTGATTCCAATCTTCCAGATCGATATAATCTTATGTCCCATTTGAGTAGATAAACAAAACAATGGAGACGAGATGCGCACTTCCACCTTGTCTTCATGCCAATGATTGCTGCATACAACAACAATTCACCCAATTCCTTCCATCTTCTCAAGAATATTCCCAACGCTCACAACAATGCGTGCTCACTTGCGAGTCCATGTTCCAGTCTACGATACAATCTTATAAAATTATCCAAATATTAACAAAAGATAAGGCCGGTACTACCACAAACCTACCATGTGTAAGGCAGTTAGCTACTAATCATTCAGAATTAGCAACTGGGCTCCAGTCTGCTTGGAGTTTTCATAGATCGCTGCTTGCCAAGCCTATTTGCAAAGTTCGCCTAATACTCCCTCCGTTTTTTTATATGACACCTGTCGGTGTTGTGAAACCGGCCGACAAGTAAATTTGTATTCGAGGGCTTGACACTCTTTGTTGATAGGATTTTAGAGAATTTGGAGAAGGTGGTTTATACTGGTTCGGGCGATCGAGGCCCTACGTCCAGTTCGAGAGGGATTCTTGCTTCTGTTCGTGGTGAAAAGCTACAAAGTTCGTGAGGGAGAAGAAGGACTCCAGGCCTTTGAGTTCGATGTGTTCTTGGTTGTGTCTCTCGTGTGTGTCGATGAGTCTTGTGAGATTTCGATCCTCCTCCCCGTGCGCGCGAGGTTCCCCTTTTATAGTTCAAGGAAAAGACCCGCTTACAAGTGGGGATGGGGCTTCAGGCTTGTGAGCAGG
>LAPY01002125.1:59473-73656 GCA_000970635.1 Eragrostis tef | reverse complement strand
CCTTCGTCTTATCTATAAATATTTGTGTAAATAACTAAGTGTATAAGTTAGCTTTAAAGTGTTTTTGATGGTGAATCTAATGATATTCATTTCACGTTTAAAAAATAATTATTTAAATCTATATTATTGGTCAAAGTTCAAAAAAAAAGTCAACGGTGTCGTATAAAAAAGACCTGAGTACCTGAGTAAAGCTGAATCACTGAATTATCGGCTAACCCGATTGAACAGTACAACTAAGCTGATGTATATTTCCACATTGAGTGACAGTGAAAATTGCTGTATCAAATAGTACCTGATTTCTAATAGAGATACGGGGAACGAAAAAGGAACACCCCATTGCCTTGTTCAAGATCTAACCGATTCAATCAAATCGAACAGGATAACGATACCCAAGAAATTAGAATTTGATTAAGTTCTGATTTGGGCATTCAGGCTTGAAACAATGGACATAAGATTGCAAGATCCAATAATAATCCATAGAAGTCAGAATCAGAGCATATGAATGAATTACTCCGAACCACTGCTTTTCAGCCTGTAATTTCCCATCAATATTCGCAAATCACAGTTATTAGCATAAAGAATCTAGCGCTAAAAATCATTTAATCGTCGTTCTATATACAGTTAATTTTTTCGATCGCACACGGCACGCTTGGATAGAGGAGGAGGTTAATAACGGGGGAAAACAGGGGAGACGCTCGAGCAATTTCGACGGACGGACGCAAAAGAACCTACGCGATCTTGGCGAAGCAGCCGCCTCCGGCCATCATGACCTTGAACTCCTCGAACGAGATGAGGCCGTCGCCGTTCTGGTCGACGCCCTCGATCATGCGCCGGCACTGCGCGACGGACGCCGATTCGCCGAGGCCGCGAAGCACGCGCGCGAGTTCGGCGGCGGAGATGGTGCCGTTGCCGTCGGCGTCGAAGACCCGGAAGGCGTGGCGGAGATCCTCCTCGACGGCGGCGGCGTCTCCGGCGACGGTGGCGTTGAGGGCGGCGAACTCGTCGAGGCTTATGAAGCCATCGCCGTCGGCGTCCGCCTCGGCCATCATCCGCTCCAGCTCGTCGTCGGAGGCGGCGTGGCCCAGGCTCTCGAAGAGCGCGGCGAGCTCGGAGCGCGAGATCCGGCCGTCGCCGTTGGCGTCGAACTTGCGGAACACGCGCTCCATCTCCTCCTCGGGCGTCCGCGGCGGAGACCCGCCCCCGGACACGAGCTCACCCTGCTGCTGCTGCGGCGGGGGGGACTTGGAGCTGCGCCCTCGGCGGAAGAGGGAGGGCACGGGCATCCTGATCTTGCCCATGGCTCGTCTCGTCTTCTTGGTGGGGGGCCCTTGGGTTGCGTCTGCTCGTTTCCTCAGAATGGCTGCGGATTCTCGGTTCACGGGGAGACGGCGTATTTATAGGGCCACAAAGGCCAGGGAAGAGGAAGCTGCGGCGATGCGTGTACCGTATATAGGTCGCTGGCGGGTGGGGCACGACGGGATAGTCGAGTACAGGCCGCTCGCGTGTACACGAATCGATCGCTGGCTTGGCGTCCATGATTCGTACATGTATTTTAGTTCGAATATGGTAAGGTTTCTCAAGCTCCGATTCCGTGAACGAGTTCCTAGCTTTGGTGCTATACCAAGTTATACGGCTTGCCAACACGTGGCAAGTAAGTAGAACTTCTCGATGCAAACATATATATGCATCATCTTGTTTGGATTAAATCACTTGATCAACGAACTAAGTACTAACATAGTTTTGCATTTTGGTAGAGTGCCAATTAGATAGGCAGTTCATCATGTATTCAGGTTTCGATTGCTAACAATCTTGTGACATAGGAGTATTTGATAAAAATATAGGCGATATTATATTTTAAAAAAAAGGCAAAATGTTTTCTCGCAAAAAGAAAGGGCAAAACGCATGAGGGTGGAGCGTGGTGCCACATGCAATTGCTACCAGCGTTTTATAGATGGCTAACTAAGGGCCTCTTTGGTAGGGCTGTGGTTATGCCGGCTTCGGCTGTGGCTGTGGCTTCTTTGAAAAAACACATGTGCTAGTTGTGTTTGCGGCTGTGCCTAAAACGTTTGGCAAAACAGTTTTTTCTACAGCTTCTCCATATTTTTAAGAACAAATATAGAAAGATGAGACAGCCGTAGAGAAAAGAAGCCTGTGAAGCTACCATTTCGTGGCTTCATGCTTCACCTTTTTTTTTGAAGGGGCTTCCTCCTTTTTTTAAGGAGAAGCATCTGGAGAAGCACCCCGTTTGGTTAGAAATCACGTAAAGCCGCTAGAGAAGCCATTAAAAAAGCCCTACCAAAGAGGCCCTAAAAGAAGAAGTCATTGCTTCGATGAGGCGGGCATGTTTTATTCCTTTCCCGATCCTTGTAAGCTGGAATGCTTCACTAGGTGGTAAGTAATCGTTGTGTTCCATTTTGAAACTAGCATGTGCACAGTAGTTCACGGATTTAAACATGGTAAGGGGAACTGGATGGCTACCAGCATTTGTTTGCGCCATGCCTTTTCATTTGTTGGCATGCTAGAATATTATTTTCATTTAACTGATTTAAAACTTACAAAAAGTCCTTTTGATTTCAAACACATTGCTTGTGATTAGGTTTGTCAGAGTATAAGCAGTTTAGATATACCTGGTATTGGGAAATTATTTAAAATGCTGAGCTATAAGTATATTGTGTTGACTAAAAAAAGTTATGTTGTGCATGATCAGTATGCCAACTTATATACTTTGTAACATAAAGTTGAGAATATAATTGATAATTCAATTCATCATGTCAGCCATCTCTCTCAGAAGCAAATATATACTACCAGCCAATCACACGTCTAAAAACACTCGATCTAGTATAGGGATTTCCTATTGGTAGATCACTTTGTCAACGAATATCTCGCGCCACTAACTTCTTGATTAGCAGCCTAGCTAACTTAAATCGCTTGAACATCCTACCAACAAAGACGTTGTGCACCTAATTTATTTCTGGCATCGCTGGCTAATTATAATCATTTAAACATTCCATTCGCGAAAATGATAATGGTTCCGGGCGTCATAGATTTGCTATAATGTTTTTTCAAGAATGGACGTATATAGATTTGGATTTGTTTGGTAATACTGCAATGGCCGTGTGTTGAGAGAGAGAGAGAGAGAGAGAGAGAGAGATTGTTGCTTTTTCTACATTCAAACTTGTAAACTTGGTAGAGATGAACCGATGAGTGCTAAGGGCCTGTTCGTTTTTTTTGCTAAAATTTTAGCCATTTAAAATATTATCATTTAGGAATACTAATTAAAGTCTAATTATAAAATTAATTGTAGGGTCTCTAGGCTAATTTTTGAGACGAATCTAGTAAAGGTAATTAAGACGTAATTAGAAGATAGTTACTAGCATCAGTATATCGTCGTAAATTAGCCCCCATCCCTAGAAAGGTTTTGTAATTAGACTTTATTTAATACTCTTAAATAACAATATTTTTTTTATGTGATTTTAGCCTCTAAAATGAACAGCCCCTAAATTAGAGAAGTGGGTATTTGTAATAAAAAATTTAGAGAAGTGGGTTTCTAGAGACGTGGAATGCTAGTAGAAACCGTGGTCGGGGACCGGTGACGCGAGGAGCCGGCCAAATGAGCTGTGCTTGTGGACGTGCTCCGGAAAGCCATGGCAGCCGCCGGTGGGCTGGCTGCGGTAATGGTGACGGTGAGAAATAACACGAAGCAAACGAGACTCGCCGCGTCCCGGAATGAATCTAGAGAGCTGGATGCACCTGGAAACCGTTACCGACGGAGTCCTTTGCCCACGCCGGGTGCCTGCCGTTCTCCGTGATCACCGGAGGCCGGCCGACGCACGCCAACGGCTACCAGAAAAAAAAAAAGCGAGAAACCGCGTGAAATAAAGCTGGGCTTCGCTGTGCCACGGGCGGGCCCCACGCCCGCGTTCACTTCTCTTCTCCTGCAAGTTCGCTGTGCCACGGGCTGGCTCCGCGTTCGTGACTCATTTGTTGCTTCTCCATGCCCGTCCACAAGCTTAAAATTCATCATTTGATGCTACTAATAATGGAGAAAGATTAGTGGGACGGGCCCTGCGATGTGCTTAGGGGGAACGAAACAAAACCCTTTGTCCCGCTCGCATAACCACTTTTGTTATTTTCTTGCCAGACCGAGCCAATAATGCTGGTGCTTCATAAGATACGATACGATACGATACGATACCCAACAATTCGAGCGACCTGCATGGTGTGGTAGTGGCCAACTCGAGGGCGCGAGGAGGTCAGCGTCGAGCAAATCAAATGGGCGCGTAAAATGGCGTTTTCCGTGGTGGTCCCTCGCTGCGTGGGGTAGTGATCGAGTGAGGCAGTTGCGTGCGGCGCGGGGCGTCGTCCATCGAGACGCCGTACGATCGACTAGCATCCGTTGGCCTACGTCTAGGCCGCACGCGCATCCAACAAGTGGCGTGGAGTCCGTGAAGTGAGGGCCAAGGCGTCGTCGTCGTCGTGGGGGCCCGAACCACCGGACCGGACCGCCCGTGGAATCCAAGGGGCTGTCGTCTCACCTCCTGGCCGGTGTCTCTGTCCACCGCCACGCGCTCTCGTCGTCATGCCATACCAACCAAACCATACCATACCATACCATACTTGCCAGCCACCGTCTCCTGCTGACATTAACAAGATCCTGCATCGATCAACTTGTAGTGGTAATCGATGCATTCATTTCCCCTGCCTGCTGGGTTGCCGCCACCCGCACGTCTGCTCTGTTTCTAGGCACCGCTACGCTACCCTCGCCTTTGCCGCCTTGTTCCTTGCTGGAGTGCACGACCCAAAGCCCACGTTCTCTGTATTTCGTTGCAACTCGTCGATTCGGAATGCTTGTACTTGGACATTGGGACCCAGCTCTTTCCGATCGTGTTTGGCAAAGTAGCCTTGTGGTGGTCTGGTGGAATACAGCGACCACTGGCGGCCGAACACTGCAAGTCTGCAACACCACAGCGACCACGGGCGACCGTTAGCGCTGATACTGACATCTCGACCGGAAAGTGGGATTTGCATGCTCTGTTACCGTCGACCTACTTTCCTCCTGGACCTCCAGAATCCAGAATGCAACGCCCACATAATAGTCAAAAGTTTGGTTCGTTCCAGGTAGATGTGAACTTGAGACAAGAAACCAAGCACGCAAAAACCACACAACCAAAATTCTTGCTGCCGTCTTCTCAAAGGAAGAAAACGCGTGCATGCGTGACATCAAACTTTCTCCCTGCTTAATTATTTACAACAAGGCCCGTGCGTGTGCATCCGAGGTACTGTAAGTTTCTCAATTTCTTCCCTACTAGTAGGCCCTTTAATTTGGCTCCATGTTTCAACGATGCGCGATTAACTTAGTACAATCATGCGCGCCTTTCTTTCTCCGGCGATGAAGGCGGCACACCACTATATATACAACGAGGTACTACATACATAGGCCCACTAAACGCGTGCTACTTAAACAGATACTCATAGACATAGGTCCGGCAAAGTACGTACTAATTGCGTAACTATGATGAACACGATCGAATAAATTTGTTCACGAGCCGTCCTCGTAAAGCAATTAACACAACGCACGTACAGTACGTGATTGCGTGTTCGTCACTCGTCCGTCAAGACAACGCTCCGTTTTCGGGCACGCCGCGTTTGCACGTCCCGTGACGGACCAGCAAGGTTGGACCCACACCCCACACAGCGGCAATAGATTTTCCATGCAGTGCAGGAAGGAGAGCAGGCGTTAAATTAGGCCAGGTTGCGCGCGCCGCTGGCTGAAATATTGGTCAGTCAGTCGAGTCATGTAGCGTACTCCACCGAGAAATCTTGTTGGATACGCGCATTCAACTCCTAAATTCGGTATACCTTGAGAAGTTGAGAGCCAGCTGCGACCTACCCTCTGAGTACGTGTGCTTCATTTGATGAGAGGACGGCTGATCTCTGCGTTGTGCTCTACACAGCTGCGTGCAGTTCAGCTCTAGAAGTAAATCGCACGTGCTGTACTGTACAGCATGGTGCATCATCCTTTCTTTGGTACAGTACGCTCTGTACCGCATCGCGTGCTTGGTTCACCGTTCTTCTTTCTTTCTGCAATTTCCCAGCACTCCATCTTATGCCCGGTCGCTGCAATTACTTCCTTCACCATCACCCCGATCCGTTACGTCCTTGTCGCAGCACTGACGGACGTTGGGTCGTTGTTGACGAAACAGGGTGCTGATCGATACGGTTAGGTACGTGGATGATTATAGACAACAAAATCGGAAGAGTACACTACAGAACTACAGGTATATGTAACTTTCGTTAACGAGATCAATCGGGGTGTTTTAGAATCCTCCATAGGCGCTAACAGCAGCCACCCTCTTCTGTATTAGCTATAGCTAAACCCTTGAGATCTCATGCGGCGGATGCTGCTCATCACATAGGAGTACTTTCTATGGGGTCAACCTCATATACAGCAACTGTTATTAAACTACGAGACAGATCCGGCCGGTGAAATTCGTTCGGGCAGCCCGTGAGTTTCAAGCCAACTTGCTTGTGTATTGAACCCCATACCATCCACTTGAAAGTGAAATCGTATTGAATCGTTAATTATCGCTCGCTAACGACGTCAAAATACGCTATATATCAGTTGGCTACTGCTCCCTGTGTAGACGCAGATGAATAAGAGTCACCGGTCATGGGCGCATCGACGCTAGCTTCTTGGATCAGTCACCATAGACTTGTTTCTTTCCTGGTCTATTTAGTTGCCCACTTCATGAGACGCTTTCTGATCAATCACCACAGAAAGAGGGATTCCTAGACTCGCACCTGTCGTCCAGCTACTGCACATCTCCACCACTACATCCCACTACCAGCACTAGAAAACCTAGTGTGGACTGCTCAATATGCTTCCATTCTGTGGCTTACGCGACGCGGCGACTAGCATAACTGCTGCGATGCTCCTGCAATCTCTTAGTGCCTCCTAGATTGTTTGTTCACCTGGTTCACACAAATTAGCAACCACAAGTAGTGCAAATGTGTAATCACGCTACCTTAGAAAAATTTGCACAATTACCGTAGACCGTGGGGTGTAACGCCAACTGATCACGTACATCTCAACAGTGCGATAAACACATGGGAGGAAGTGCTTAACTTTGACTATTTACGGCTTTCGGCTTACATTTACTCTATTTAATGGACATGTGGTGCATGTTCCAACTCTTTGCAAAAGCCTGGGATGACTGTGAGTATACTGACATAACGTGTCTGCCGACCGTTTGTCAAAAGACGAGGTTTATAACTACAAACTAGGCCGGTTTATAGCCCTCCGCAGGGCAAAGAGCACAGCCGCAAATTCCTACCTCTGCGACGACCAAGTTCATGGATCAGAGTTTATGTAGGCTCTTTCTCCATCTGGCCGCAGAAAGATGGACGGGCTAATGATTCTAGTACGTCTCTTTCTTTCGTTTTGACAGAGAATGTGGAGCTTATTCTGCTTATGCTTGCTGAAAGTGGGGAGGATCTAATAGTCTACTCGAGTACACATCCACCCATCACCTCATGTTAGATTGTGAGTGCTGCTGCTTTTTTTCATTCGTTTTCTCATACTAGAGATGTGCCGGCTGCAGATTCGCAGTCACATTCTGAAGTTCCCATCGGTTGCTCGACTACCCAATCTGTGATGGGCAGAAGTAGCCTACTAAGCCTGTCAACCTTTGAGCCCACGCAGCCCATCCTGACAATAGAGCAGACGTAGCCCATTTATTCTGTAAAGGGGCCGTCCCTTGTTGGAAGGATGGGTACAACCGTACAAGAGGCCTGATACCTATGGACTCGTATATAGTTTACGGTATGTGGCCCATCGTTCATACGTGCATTGTGTGGCCCATTTGTTGGTAGAGTCCATCCGTGACTCCCAGTCCCAACTTTGCAAAGCTCGACTTTTGAATCCAAAGATTTTGATGAAAGAAATTACAGTATCGTTCGAAGACCTTTACCAACCGCGGGCAGGAAAAAAAGATTTTGATTTCGTGCTTAGACCACTACTACTAGCTTGCGTGCCGTAGCGTTACTAGCTAGCCGGGCCACATTTATAAGCGGTTGAAGCAGCGAGCAAGTACCAACACAACAAACACCCTGCCCCTGTCTGGAACGGAAAACAGAGGATGGCCGAGCCGGCGGTGAAGCTCCTGGGTTCCCCCAACAGCCCGTTCAGCCACCGCGCCGAGGTGGCCCTGCGCCTCAAGGGAGTTACCTACGAGTTCATCCGCGAGTACATGAACAACAAGAGCGAGCTGCTGCTCAAGAACAACCCCGTCCACAAGAAGGTGCCCGTGCTCCTCCACGGCGACAAGGCCGTCTGCGAGTCCCTCGTCATCGTGGAGTACGTCGACGAGGCCTTCCACGGGCCGCCGCTCCTTCCAGCCGATCCCTACGAGAGGGCCCAGGCCCGCTTCTGGGCTCACTTCTTCGAAGAAAAGGTAACTAATAATCAATCGTACAAGATTATTGCAAGTTCTGTACGCCACCGTGCTACCACAACCTTCAGGCAGCTTTCGGACTTTACAAACGTGCTCGGGTGATGTTCTGTCAGTGTTCCAAGTCGATGTGGCCGGCGCTGCGAGGCCTTCCACGGGCCGCCGCTCCTCCCAGCCGATCCCTACGAGAGGGCCCAGGCCCGCTTCTGGGCTCACTTCTTCGAAGAAAAGGTAACTAATAATCAATCGTACAAGATTATTGCAAGTTCTGTACGCCACCGTGCTACCACAACCTTCAGGCAGCTTTCGGACTTTACAAACGTGCTCGGGTGATGTTCTGTCAGTGTTCCAAGTCGATGTGGCCGGCGCTGTGGACGGAGGGCGAGGTGCAGAAGGCGTCCATGAAGGCGGCGAGGGAGAACCTGAAGCTGGTGGAAGAGCAGCTCCAGGACAAGAGGTTCTTCGGAGGCGACTCCATCGGCCTCGCGGACATCGCCGGCGCTGGGTTTCTCGGATACTGGCTCGGCGTGCTTGAGGAGGTCGCCGGAGTGCGCGTCCTGCACGACGACGAATACCCAGCTCTGCGCCGGTGGGCCGATGACTACCTCGACAACGAAGCGGTCAAGGGGTGCCTGCCGAGCAGGGGCCAGCTTCTGTCCCACTTCACAGCGGTCAGGGAGAAGTGCATCTCGGTAGCAAAGTCCATGGTGCCCAACTGACAAGTTTAGGCGAACTCATAAAGCGAAGTACAAGCAGAGATCAGCTCGTTATGCCGCAAGAAAGGCGATATACAACCTTTTTTTTTTGGCCAAATCTGATAACGTGCTTGTGTGGTGCTTCAGTAAAAATAACAGACTTAAACAATCCTCTCTGTTCTTTTTCGGGGCTAGTGAACATACTACTAGTTGAAAACAAAAGTTTTATGTTAGAGTTCTTTCAGTTGAAAGTTTATGGAGATAATCATAACACAAAGTTTAGAACAAAAAGGCCTCCACGTCAGAATTGAATGCTTTACTGAACCCAGACTGAAGGTTTGCCGTCTGGACCTTTTCATTGAAAGGACACGCTGCCCCTTCGTCCGTGCAGATCGAAACATTTCCAGATACTAGAACTTTCAAAATAGTGTAAGTTGCCGAGTACTGAACCATATATACTAGAACTTTGTTCCCCCAAAGACCATATACTAGAACTGAAACTGGTCTCATATGCTGAGGTCATTGCTTATGACAGTAGTATATTACATTATCTTTCTGATCTGCTCGCCTATTGGTCGCCCACTCGTCCTAGTATCTTCTCTCTGACTTGAGCTGCATCAATGCCAATGAGCGTAGACTAGACTCCATTGTTTTTAAACCAATTCCTCGGGCTGATGCAACCTAAACAATTTGTCTGTCTGTTAAGACTATTGACTAAAAGAAAGATCACAATAGACAAGAGCTCGACCCTTCTTGGAGAAGCAGCAGCAGAAGCACTGCATTTGACCCGCACAGCAACAACTCCTGGGCCCTGGCTACTTACCCTTATAACTACCAGCAATCTATAAATTGGTATAGCTAGTCAAGATAAGAGCAAAGGCAGAACAGAAGATGTCTCAACCGGTTAAGCTCCTGGGCGCTTTGGACAGCCCATTCTCCCACCGTGCCGAGGTAGCCATGAGGCTCAAGGGCGTGCCTTATGAGCTAATCCAAGAAGACTTGAGCAACAGGAGCGAGCTGCTGCTCACTCATAACCCCATCTACAAGAAGGTCCCCGTCCTTCTCCACGGCGACCGGGCCATCTGTGAGTCCCTCATCGTTGTTGAGTACGTCGACGAGGCCTTTGACGGCTTACCCCTCCTGCCGGCTGACCCCTACGATCGTGCCATGGCTCGTTTCTGGGCTCACTTCATAGAAAACAAGGTAATGAGCCACCACTCAGCTACGTTACGATGCGTCTGTTTTTTCATATATGTACTGATGATCAACACTTGGAGCAGTGCCTGAAGCCATTCTGGGTGGCTCATTGGACAGAGGGCGAAGTGCAGAAGGGATTAGTGAAGGAGGCGGAGGAAAACCTGGTGCTCCTGGAGAGGCAGCTCAAGGGGAAGAGGTTCTTCGGAGGTGACGCCATGGGTTACCTCGACATAGCCGCCAGTGTGTTCGCTCCCTGGCTCAGCGTACTGGAAGAGGTGACTGGGGTGAGCGTGGTGAGCCAAGACAAGCTCCCTGCTCTTCGCCGGTGGACCGAGGAGTACACTTGTAGCGAGGCCGTGAGGCAGTGCTTGCCTGATAGGGACCAACTCGTCGCCTACTTCACTGCAAGCAAGGAGAAATACAAGATGTTTGCTAATGCAATGCTGCAACAACAATCAGCACAATAATACGTGTACTTTCGTCATACTGAAAATACGTACTGTGATCATCATATATGGTGTAAGAGTGATAGAGTAAAATAAAATGAATGTGGCTGATTTGTACTGGCATGATTCATGAACGCACGCCATCAAACTTTGACCATTATTGCAAAATGAAAGTTTTGAGATTTGTTAAGTTTTGCCCCTTGCGTATTGAGTATGACTGAAATATTTAAAATGTAGCCAAGCAAATCACCCCACGTTTCGGCATGCATTTCCCCCCAACGACTGCAAATTTGGATACACCTGGCATGTACGCGCGCTTTGGATACAACCAACTGCTACATCGAAAACTGCAGCGCTGCAGAAAAACAACACTTTTTTAGATGATGGAAACTGTTTACAAGCTTTCGACTTCTACAACAGCACGTAGCCTGGTTTTTGATTTTCGTCATTATTACAAAAAAAAGTGTTAATCACAGATTGACCAGCAGAGCTTAAACATAAATAAGTTCATCGCTTGGGTGGAAGAACGCGGAGGATGGCGACCGAACCAGTGAAGCTCATCGGCGCTTTCGGCAGTCCATTCGCTCACCGCGCCGAGGTAGCCCTGCGCCTGAAAGGTGTTCCCTACGAGCTCATCCTTGAAGACACGAGCAACAAGAGCGAGCTGCTGCTCACGCACAACCCTGTTCACAAGAAGGTGGCGGTGCTCCTCCACGGCGACCGTGCTGTCTCGGAGTCGCTCGTCATCGTCGAGTACATCGATGAGGCCTTTGAAGGTCCATCTCTGCTGCCAGAGGACCCCTACGAGAGAGCCATGGCGCGCTTTTGGGCTCATTTCCTGGAGGAAAAGGTCTGTGTTCTGCATGTTTATTTGAGAACCCCTGTATTTGCACAACCGGTTTTGTGATTTGACCATGACGCGCTATCCAGTGCCTGAGGCCGCTGCGGCTGGCACTTTTCGCGGATGGCGAGGTGCAGAAGGCGTCAGCCAATGAGGTGAAGGAGAGCCTCGCTGTAGCTGAGCAGCAGCTCAAAGGGAAGAGGTTCTTCGGAGGAGACGCCATCGGCCTCGCAGACATAGCCGGCGCCAGCGTGCTGTCTCTCTGGGCCGGTGTGCTTGAAGAGGTCGCCGGAGTGAGGGTGCTGAACGATGAGGAATACCCTGCTCTGCGCCGGTGGGCGATGGAGTACAACTCCAGCGAAGCTGTGAAGGGCTGCCTGCCGCCTACTTCGCTGGGATTAGGCAGAAGTGCATCTCGGTAGCCAAGTCCATGGCGCCGCAGTAAAAACTGGGTTCAGTACATCTAGTAGCATGTGTACTTGTTGTTTGTTGTGATCACTGGAATTTCTCGGAAATAAAGTTATTTTCGGCAGATTAATTTGCCTTGTCTGACGACCGGTACACACAACTTCACGGGGATCAAACATACAGACAGAAATTGTTGCAGCGAATCACTGCTGAAGCATTGCATTGGCCATCATTTTGTACGTCGGCAAGGTTGCAGTGTAGAAGGCGAGGAGTTGGCCCCTGTCCGGCAGGCACTCCTTCACGATTTCGTTGGAGGTGTAGTCCTTTGCCCACTGGCGCAGAGCAGGGTACTCGTCATCGCCCACCAATTTCACTCCGGTGGCCTCCTCGATCACGCTCAGCCAGTGAGCCAACCCACAGGAGACGATGTCGAGGTAACCGACGGAATCGCCCGCGAAGAACCTTTTTCCCTTGAGCTGCGCTTCCAAGAGCGCCAAGTTCTCCTTCGCCTCCTTCACGAACCCCTTCTGTGCCTCACCCTCCGACCACATCGACAGCCAGAACGGCTTCGCGCACTGTTCGACAGCGTTCATCAGTACAACTTGAACATATTCAGAATTTCATAAGAAACAAACAGGGCTAACAAACATTCGTGGCGAGTAGAAATCACCTTGTTATCCAGGAAGTGAGCCCAGAAACGAGCCATGGCACGCTCGTATGGATCGGTCGGCATGATGGGCGGCCCGTCAAATGTCTCGTCGATGTATTCGACGATGACGAGGGACTCGCAGATGGTCTTGTCGCCATGGAGGAGCACAGGCACCTTCTTGTGGATGGGGTTGTGCTTCAGCAGCAGATCGCTCTTCTTGTTCAACAGGTCTTCTAGCGTCAGCTCGTAAGGCACGCCCTTGAGCCGCAGGGCCACCTCGGCACGGTGAGCAAATGGGCTGCCGAAGGCGCCGATCAGCTTGATGCCTGACGGAGACATCTCCATCTGTTTAATCTCTAGTTCTCTCGGTTGTTGTTATCTTGGCGAAATTAACTGGTATAAAGCACTCGTCATTTATAGGGAAGTCAAATGGTGTGCTTCTTCTTCCCCAAGGAATGGTAGAGTTCTTCGCTTTTCTTTTCATTAACTTCATTTAGTCAAACGTCTTATCTTTTTTAAAAAATGGAAAAGTCCCTGCCTCTGTGTTTCCACACGCAGTGTGTCAAACGTCTTATCTGGCCGATATAAGCTGCCAGAGTGGTAGTAGGTTGCCAGTATTAAGTTGCATGCACCAACCTGTTTTTAGAGGCAACCGAGAGTGGTAGTAGGTTGCCTTCAACAAAACGAATCCATTAGCTCTAGGAGGAGGCAACCAAGTTGTTTTCTCGATCTCATGCAAAGATAATTTGGAGAACAATTTATATAGGCACCAGTTTACAATCGCCTAATTCTATTTCTCGTATGTTAGCCCGTTGGCTCTCATGAGTAGATTTAAAAGAGAAAAAGATAATCTTAGTGGAGGCAGCCGCTTTTTGTTGGGCAATATGATGATGCTTAAATGATATAATTTTTGACATATGTTTATGCAGGCTATTTCCAGGGTATGTTCTATGTTGGCTGCGGTTCGGGCACTGTTTTGGACTAAAGTCTTTGGAGACCATTGCTTCGAAGTTGTCGCTTCGCATGAGATTGCCAACTACTCCATGTAGCTGAAAAGTTGTAATAAGAACAGATAGTTTGCACCATGCGTGCAGATGCCGGAAATGATTTCCTTTTTCTAAATAATCTGACGACTGACACACAATTTTATGCGCATATAAAACATAAAAATTCTCGCGCCGAGTCACTGCTGAGGCATTGTATTGGCTATCATATTTTTACTTCTCCAAGTTTGCAGCGTAGAAGGCGACGAGTTGGTCTCTGTCCGGCAAGCACTGTTTCACAATTTCGTTGGAGGTGTACACCTTGGTCCACTGGCGCAGAGCAGGGTACTCATCATCGCCCACCACATTTGCTCCGGTCGCCTCCTTTACCATGCTAATCCAGTGAGCCAACCCACACACGACAATGTTGAGGTATCCGATGGAGTCGCCTGCGACGAATAACCTTTTCCCCTTGATCTGCGCCTCCAAGAGCGCCAAGTTCTCCTTCATCTCC
>LAPY01002125.1:37840-48909 GCA_000970635.1 Eragrostis tef | reverse complement strand
TCAACACCAAGAGCGAGCTGCTGCTGAAGCTCAACCCCGTCCACAAGAAGGTGCCCGTGCTCATCCATGGCGACCAGGCCATCAGCGAGTCCCTCGTCATCGCCGAGTATGTCGACGAGGTCTTCGACGGGCCGCCCCTTCTGCCGGCCGACCCCTACGACCGTGCCATGGCCCGTTTCTGGGCTCACTTCATCGACAACAAGGTACTGAATAACTCTGCTGCAACAGTTCATCAAGCTGCACACATACATTATTATGCTTATCAGTTCTACTAACTCACTAACTCTGCAACAGTTCACCAAGCCGTTCTTTATGGCGCACTGGCTACAAGAAGGGGAGGCGCGGGACGGGTTCGTGAAGGAGGCCAAGGAGCTCCTGCCGCTTCTGGAGGCGCAGCTTAAGGGGAAGAAGTTCTTCGCCGGCGACGCCCCCGGCTACCTCGACATAGCGGCTTGTACATTAGGTCCCACGCGAATTGCAATTGAGGAGTTGATGGGAGTGTCCTTGATCAACGACGACGACTACCCTGCTCTAAGCCAGTGGGCAAGGGACTACGTTTCCAACGAAGCTTTGAAGCCGTGCATGCCGGACAGAGACCAGCTTCTCGCCTACTTCACCAAGAACAAGGAGAGGTACACATCTGCCGTCAAGGCCATGTTGCAGCAGTGAGAATCACATATGGAGTGTGGCGAATAGCATACATGTGCCCAGAGACGATTATGTGCATGCCTCACATAGATGAATTTTGTGAGATTCCAGATGTTTCTTTCTTGATTTATTTCTTCTTTCAGTGTAAGGGAGCTAAGCGGTCGAAATGGGGATGTGGGTTTGCAACTGCACACATAGGCCCCGTTTGGATCCGAGGTTTCTCTAGTGACTTTCAAAGGGAGGTTACTCTCCTGTTTTGCTGGACTAATTTAGCATTTGGAACTGAGAACACAGCTTTCAGTTCCATGGGAAAGGAACGATTTCCTCCGAAAAAGCATGAGAGCTCCAACTACAGCGTCGCTCTAGTTCGCATAGCTCCGCGCAGGTCACCATCGCAGACCGCGCAAAGTGCAGGTTGCTCTCTGCCACGTGCTGTGCAAAACTTGGAAAAGAAAAGGGTGAAAAACAGAAAATATTTATTTCAGTTACTTGGTGTTTTCAGTAGCTGAAATCATGTCCACAGAAGCAAAACATTCCAAGGAAACTTTTACATGGAAATCACTATAATAGCAGCTTGGAACATCTGGAAGCAAATAAAATAAAATAAAATAAATAAATAAAATGCTCTAAGGGTACCGCTTCAAAGAAACTGATTTTTTTTTGCGAGGGACAAAGAAACTGATTTACACATCTGTCATGCCTGGCTAGATGAATCTCTGTAATGAGCTTTTATAAACCTTTTTTTGTTCTCTATGTTTTATGTCTTTTGTACAGTTTTACTATATAAAAGCAATATAAAATCACAAAACAGGGGCCTCCCTTGCTGTAGTTACGTTTAAAAAAAATCATTGCTAGTTGGTCAAGGTCGTTCAAATACACGGGCATAAAATACACTCTATGTACCATCAAATTCCACACCTCGAAATTCTTGGGAGTTAAGTACACATCGGCGTTCTGCTTACGAATCAAAATTTTTGACCTAGAGTTTCTTTGCTTACAAACAGAGTGAAATGTCAAACCTAGTCATTGCCCTTGCATTATTTGTTTATATTCGCCGGGTGATGAAACTTGTTTAGGAGATATATGTTTCTGAGAATGCGACTTTAACCATTGGTGCCTCGATTCCAAAAAGGAAAAGAAAACTCATTGGTGTCTGTTGTGATATTTGTTAACCTTGCTAACATAAAGTATTTTAAATTGTTTCTAGCTACTATAAAAATATAAAATCCATTTTATGCATATTATTTGTTCATGTATCCAATTCAAATATTATTCAAAGGTCTCCACAACCAAATTAAAATACATATGTTTGACTGCTTGCAACCAAATTCAATGATGTTGTCAGACTTTGGTGCCGTTTTTTCTTCATAAACTAATCCGACCTTTGGCCTGAAGCAATCTAGCTAGCTGCTTAGTTCTGACAGATAATACGATTTTGACTAAAGGATACAATATAGTTATAGAGCTCGATCCTTCTTGGAGAAGAAGCAGAGCCAAGCCTATAAATAGGGAACCTTAACAGAAGATAGCTTTGGCTCAAAAAAAAAAATAGAAGATAGCAGCACGCAGAAGTAGCTATACACAGCAGCATAAAAATGTCTCCACCGGTTAAGCTCATCGGAACTTTTGGCAGCCCATTCGTGCACCGTGCTGAGGCAGCCCTGCGCCTCAAGGGTGTGCCTTATGAGTTCATCCAGGAAGATATTGAAAACAAGAGCGAGCTGCTGCTGAAGCACAACCCCATCCACAAGAAGGTGCCTGTGCTCCTGCACGGTGACCAAACAATCTGCGAGTCCCTTATCATAGCAGAGTACGTCGATGAGACCTTCGAGGGACCGTCTCTCCTCCCCAGTGACCCCTACGATCGCGCCACGGCCCGTTTTTGGGCTCATTTCATGGACCAGAAGGTGATCGTCGGTGCACATCCATCCATGCAAATGCAATTTCTGATTCAAGTCTGAATTTTCTCTGAACATATGTCTTCTTAATAAGCAGTGTGGGAATCCGTTGTGGCTGTCGCTATGGACGGAGGGTGAGCTGCAGAAGGGGTTCTTGAAGGAGACGAAAGAGAACCTGACACTCCTGGAGGCGCAACTTGGTGGCAATACGTTCTTCAATGGCGACTCCGCCGGCTACCTTGACATAGCACTCAGTTCTTTGGCTCATTGGCTCGGCGTTCTGGAGGAGGCGACTGGCGTGAGCCTGATGGGAGACGAGTGCCCTGCTCTGCGCCGCTGGGCTGGGGAGTATACCTCTAATGAAGCTGTGAAGCCGTGCTTGCCTAGCAGAGAGCATCTCCTAGGCTACTTCACTGCAAACAAGGACAAACTCAAACTGAAGGCCATGGCGATGCTGCAGCAGTGATCCGGTAAAACATAGTACTATGTATCGTGTTTATGTGGGATTGTTTGTTAATGTCAGGGGCGATCCTAGTGTTATCAGAATATAATAGAAGTGAATAACTGACGTCCCTGAATATGTGTTTTGCGCGTTGTGGCCACTGTTGATGTATTCCACATTCAGATAATAATATGTCCGTCCATGTATTACGAGCTCTGTTTGTTTCAAGACAATCTGGATGTTCCATATTTCTTTCTCAACTCAGAGTACGAAGTATTTTTCATATTTAGTGGATAAAATATCATACCAAAGTAATTCTTAAATGAAACTCAAAAATCAACAATGAAAAATAGCATCCACCTCGTTCACGTGATTAATTGAACTTGACTCATATGGACATCACTGCCACCTTGGTTTATAAACACTAAGGACCTGTTTGGCAGGGCTTCGGATTCTGTAAAAAATAGATTCTACACTAGATTCTGAGACAAAACAGATTATTTGGCTTTTTCTGGATTCTTTGTCAAAACAGCTTCTCCTATTAGGGTGTTTGACAAACAGATTCTCTTGATAATTTTTTGAAATAGATTATGTACACTTGAGAATTAGGTGTCATGTAGAAAATACCTAACAATTCATAAATACTGAAAAATATATTATTAAACTCATTAACTGGTCAAAGTTTATTTTTATTCACTTTTCTATCCTTTTTACACTCTTCCACGTGGGGACTTTCGGACTTTGGTCAACCATCGTTATCCTCACCATGCACCACCGTATGTTTCTCTAGAACCAACTGAACCTGACCATGGCCCAGCAGTTGAACCCAGTTCATCCTTATCCTCGCGTTCGACGACCCGCACCGGCCAGCACGCATCGGCGGCGTCCACGGCCTCGCGCACGGCGTCCTTGCTCGGTGGCGTGCGGAGCCGGAGGCGCGAGCGGCGCAGGGCGTGGCGGGCGGCACCGGCGGCGCGAGGCGCCGTGTGCGGCGTCGGCAGAGCGAGGCACGGGCGGCGCGACGGGGTGCGGCGTGGCGGCTCAGCGCGGTCGCGGCAGCGGCGATGCGAGAGGAAGGAGAGGAGGAGAGAGAGGGTTGTGGGACCGGCCTGTGGAGAATCCGTGAAAAGCTACCTATTTTTGGCGCTTCTGCTCTTCCGTTCAATTGAGAATGGATTGTGGAAGTCGTTTTGAGAAGTCATTTTGAGAATAGGTGTTTGGCATTTTTTTAAGAGAAGCAGAATCCGGCAAGAAGCTGTGTCAAAGAGGGTCTAAATTAAAGTCATAAAACGATGTGCCAGTCACAATGATTTTTTAATAAGATATATACCACTTGGTTTTCTAACTTGTTAGCCAAGAATTTTGACTTACAGGCTTGTCAAAATAGGTCTCTATCTCGACAATCTTATAATGCATTTATCTACATTTAGGTGAACAGTCAAATCCCTCTGACTTCGGCTGCTGATCAATATGCATGGATAGGCTGAAATGCTTCCATCTCTCCTTTTGGAGAGTAACTTGTTTGGCTAGTACTCTCCGTTCACAATTTTCTTCATGACCATAAATCCCCACTTTTTTCTTCTTGACCAATAGCTACTTCTGAGCAGGAGGAGAAAGTCCCCCACGTCGCCTCCACAGGCGACACGGGCGGCGAACGCCGCGCCGCCGGCCTTAGGGCCCCTTCCACGTTCACTCCCCTGGCCGCCGCCGGAGCCCGACGCCGGAACAACCCAGGCGACGGCGAGGAAGGTGGCGGCTGGGTCTCCGGTGACGGTTTTCCTTGGTTACTTGGTGGATTCCGGCAGGATTCAACGACATCGCCTCTTCCCTCTCTTGGCCGCGATGCCGTTCGAGTGCTGCGCCGGAATGGCGGCGGCGGGATCTTTTCCTTCGGCCTGCCGGATCCGGTGGGTCTGGAAGATGGTTGCGACGGCCTTCCTCGGTCCGAGGACGCCGGATCCGGTGGGGTTGCGGCCAGATCTGGCTCCTCCATGGATGGATCCGAGGCGGCGTTGCTCGGGACTCGCGGTGGGCGTGCGGAGGCCGTGGGGGCACGGTGATGTGGTCAGGGAGGCGAAGACGGCCGCGCGTGGCCGTGAGGCCGCGGTGGTCGTGCGTGGTGGCCGTGGATGCGGCCAGGGAGACAACGGCGACGGCGGCTGCGCGTGGCCGTGAGGTTGCGATGATCGTGTGTGGTGGACGGGAGGTGGATGCAACTGGGCACGGTGTTGCCAACGAGATGCAGCGGCTGCCCCGTGGTCCTGCATCGAAGATTGCCGCCGTTGGTGCTAGCGCTTCATCGGTGTTCAATAAACTTTAAAGCTTGTAGAGACTTTTTTTTAGCACAAATCAGGCTAGACCACCTATGTTGTAAGAAAAGGCCTCTTTTGTTTGGTTGGATCATGGTCAAAATCCATTTTTTTTCAAAATGCGACCTTTTTCAAGAATACGCAGAAGAAATAAAGGAGAGTTTTGTTACAAAGGGAAAGACACATCACATTTTTGTGTTCTTACATCAAAGAACACAACTCATGAATGGCACTATCTAATGATTTGGACGTTGGAATGGAAAAACAAATCAATATTTTTGCTTGATATGGACTTGGTGGGAGGTGAGGAATAAAGCTGTTGGTACAGATCATATGTCAGCTAATGAAGTATGTTTTAAGATGGGGGTAGAACATGCATGGCTGAAGGCTGACATTATAGAATTCGAGAAGAGGGAGAGAGTATCACTAACCCAGGTGACTGGCAGCTGGACTAAGGCACATGATAACTGGCTCGAGTTCAATTTTGATGGATCATTTGATGAACACAAAAACTGGTGGATGGGGTGTCGTTGTGAGACACAGTAATTTCAATTCTGAGATGATGCTGTAGGTAAAAAAGAAAAAATTATGTTGGCACTACAGGCTAAGACAGATGCATGTTTTGGCAGCAATTGGACTGGTGTAAACTTCTGTCATTAGCTCAGTTGAAGGCGATGAACCCGACCGTATTCTCCCATTGGGCTTCCTTTGAAGAGCGTAAATTGAACAATTCCAAATACACATTCGCATTTTCCATACCCAACTGAAGCTTTTTTCCGCCAGTACTCAACTGAAGCTTTCTGATCACCACGGAAGCAAAGATGACCTCATTGTGAGATCATTGCTTACAGTTGACAATTTCTTTTTTTTACCGAGAACGTGAGATGCATGTATTAGAATAAGAAGCTAGCAGTTGACACCTGACAGAGCCATGCAGTATATGTTGTGTTATCTCTCTGATCTGCCCATTTGATGAGTATACTCTTTGACTTGAACTGCTTCAATCCTCGTAATGATCAGGACTAGACCAGTAATCAAATCTATAACGATGCAGTCGTGTTTGTTTATCAGACGAAGAACGACCAATAGATGTTTAGTTAGACATTTCTGTGGATTCCAACCAATCACTTCTCTTGATGGCCGATAGCAACAGTGGTGCAGGAAAAGACAGAAATGTGAATGAGTCCATTGACACTACAAAATACTGACAATATTAGCTTTGAATAGCTAAGTTCATTTGCTATATACTTTTTTGGAAAGACGGAAACGTGAATGAGCCCATTGAATACTTTTTATACAAAAATACTTGTTGGAAAATGTGGTTGTTGATCCTTTGTTGGTCATTTGCTTTCACACTTGAGAAAATTTTAAATTAGACTAGTACTCTCTCTGTCTAGAAATATAAGTGTCTATTGCGTTTCGCCTTAAGTCAATCTTTTCAAATTTTGATCATCAATTACAGAAAAATCATAAATATTGACAACACAAAAATGATGTTACTAGATTCGTCATGAAATGAACTATCATAATATGTAACTTTTTTAGTTTGAAACAATATATATTGTTGGTCACAACTCAAAAAAATTGACTTAGAACAAAACTTAATAGACGTTATATTTCTGGATGGAGGGAGTATACACTCGGTCACTTGAAAAAGGAATATTAAGAGGGAGCAAAATCAGTCAACCATTTGCAAATTACACTCGGGTAATACTAGTATTATAGATAGCGATCCTTCTGGAGAAGCAGCAGCACATTCGACACCGGAGCTCATAGTGATCCACTGCCTATAAATACATATGCCTAATTGCAACAAGTCTGGCAAAGGAGAACAAACTAGCTAGGCACATAGGCAGCAAAAATGCCTGAGCAGCAGCTGGTTAAGCTCATCAGCGCGTTCGGCAGCCCATTCGCCCACCGCGCCGAGGCGGCCCTGCAGCTCAAGGGCGTGCCTTACGAGCTCATCCTGGAAGACCTGTTGAACAAGAAGAGCGATCTGCTGCTGAAGCACAACCCCATCCACAAGAAGGTGCCCGTGCTCCTCCACGGTGACCACGCCGTGGCCGAATCGGTCGTCATCGTGGAGTACGTCGACGACGCCTTTGAAGGGCCTCCGCTCCTGCCGGCCGATCCGTACGGCAGAGCCGAGGCGCGGTTCTGGGCGCACTTCATCGAGCAGAAGGTAGTACATATTTTAGTAAATTTTTGCGAGTGTTTTTCGATCGAATTCCTTTCGAAGCGAGCTTACGGGTTCCAGTTTGACTGATAATTGTGCTCTGCTGCAGTTCTCAAGGCCGTTCTGGCTGTCGTTCTGGATGGAGGACGGACCGCGGAAGGAGGCGTTTGTGAAGGAATCCAAGGAGAATCTGGCACTGCTCGAGGGGCAGCTCATCAAGGGAGGGAAGAGGTTCTTCGGCGGCGACGCCATCGGGCTGGTGGACATTGCCGCCAGTGGACTCGCTCGCTGGGTCGGGGTCTTCGAGGAGGTGGCTGGTGGGTTGTGGTTGATGAGCGACGAGGAGTTCCCGGCTCTGTGCCGGTGGGCGGAACGCTATGTCAGCCATGAATCTGTGAGGAAGTGCCTGCCTGGCCGGGATGAACTCGTTGTCCTCTACTCGTCGTTGAAGGAGAGGTACACGCAGCTTGCCAAGGCAAAGTTGTCCCATTGACGATGATGCACACGTTTCTGTACCAGAACGTTTCACAATATCGTACTACTCGTATAGCCACAATCCATAAATAAAATGTCATGAATCGGGCCAGAAACGCGCACTCCATATCGTGCCAACCCGGTTCAAAACATATTCTGCAAATTTCATGCTTGTACTACTGTTCCTGCTTGTGAGTTGTGACAAAAGTCACAAGTTTATACAGTCCGAGGTCACCTAGCCACCTAACCTGCAAATTAACATATCCTCCTGTCGAACAAGACGAACATATCTAAACAAATCAGTCAAACAACTCAACAACAGTGAAGATTCTCGCTGTCTCGCTCATGAAAACGCATACCTTTGACTGGTTCCCGGGAGGGAAAAACAAACTAATAGTGATCCTTCTTGGACACGAATCGCTCGAAAAAAAAATATTGTCATACTGATCCTTCTTGCGGATGCTTCTTCAGCAATTACTTACTCCAGTTAAAAATTAGTCTTGCATCGGTAGAATGGATGGCAGTGTTGAGCTCTATAAGTAGTACCACCAAGCCATAAGGCCATTAGCCAAAACAGAGCACAGGTAACCAACCAATAATCCATACAGAACAGAGCTGCCTGGCACTGTTCGTACCAAAGCAGAGATGAGGGAAGCGGCGGTGAAGGTGATCGGGTTTTTCGACAGCCCGTTCGCGCACCGCGCGGAGGTGGCCCTGCGTCTCAAGGGCGTGGCCTACGAGCTGATCCCGGAGAAGGACCTGCAGGCCAACAAGAGCGAGCTGCTGCTCAAGCACAACCCCATCCACAAGAAGGTGCCCGTGCTCCTCCACGGCGACAAGGCCGTCTGCGAGTCCCTCGTCATCGTGGAGTACGTCGACGAGGCCTTCCACGGGCCGCCGCTCCTTCCAGCCGATCCCTACGAGAGGGCCCAGGCCCGCTTCTGGGCCCGCTTCCTGGACGACAAGTGCTCGACGCCGTTTTGGCTGGCGCTGTGGAAGGAGGGCGAGGCGCAGAAGGGGTTCGTCAAGGAGATCAAGGAGAACTTGAAGCTCCTGGAGGCGCAGCTCGAGGGGAAGCGCTTCTTCGGCGGCGACGCCATCGGCCTCGTCGACATCGCCGCCAGCGGGTTCGCGCACTGGCTGTCGGTGTTCGAGGAGGTCGCCGGCGTCACCCTGGCCACGCCCGAGGAGTTCCCGGACCTCTGCCGCTGGGGGAAGGACTACACCTCCCACGACGCCGTGAAGCAGTGCCTGCCCGACAGGGCCACGCTGCTCGCTCACTTCACCGCGAAAAAGGACTTCTTTGTGTCCACCGTCAAGTCCATGGCCCCGAAATGAGACAAGAAGTGTTGCCTGTGCGGTGACGTGTTATTGTACCATGCTCTAAAAGTCGCCCCGAATAAAAGAACACAACAGCATTTGTCTTGCGCGGGATGAATGATCAATGCGTACTGTACGTTGTCCAAATTTTTTTGACTATTGCAAAAAAAAAAGGAAAATGTGAGTGCTTGTTTTTTTTTTTTGAGCTCATGCCTGATTGGCCCAAATCATTTTAGGCCTTGTTGGATCCAATGCTTTCTGTGGGCTGGATCCAATGCTGTCCACGGTACCAACAGGCAACAAAGGCAAAAAAATAAAACGGGGGCCGGGCTGACCCACTCCATGCTTTCTGTGGGCTGTGCCGTGCGGACTAGCATGTCGTAAACAACGGCTCGACTTGCTTCCCTCCCAATCCAACGAAAATGGCAACCCAACAAGGTGGGGTTCTTGGCGTCGTCGCCTTCCTGTGCTTTGCACTCGGCCAAGGCTTCTAGACGCGACCAAATCCTAATTACTTTCTCCATCTTTGGATGTTGTGTTAGCACAGCAACATTACATATGAAGAAAAACAAGTATTTAATTTGCTGCGTCCTGGTCCTTTTGCCGACCAACAACTGAACAGAACAAAGTCGTTGAAATCAATATACTCGATCCTGTGCAGCACCACCAGGATCATCCGTGATCCATCCATGGATCATCCATATGGCCAAACCTGAAAACAGCTTTCTGTCGTGGTTCATCGTGCTTCTCGTCATTCGCCATTTGCTCACGGCTGCGCTATCGCCACCTCTAGTTTGCGGCACGCAGGACGGTTCGGTACAGCAACAGGTGCAATTTTTTGAGGCTCCATATCCCATTCCCAGTGCTATGTTTGACTCGGCAATTTTACGTCAGGGAGAAGAGAACCTTGTTTGACCTGACACGATTTTAGTACTAACTGGATGCTAGCCTTCTTTAGTTTTCGATCCCTGCCTCATCGATCCATGAGCTCTGATTTTATCCGTCCTCCCTCCCTAATCTGATTAATGAAGAAATTCTGAACCATGCGCCATATTTTTCAGATAATCAAATGCTCTTACAATAGCTGTGGTCAAATCTCTCAATAGCTGTGCAGTGTAGCCGACACCCGGCTTATTCAACCCATCTTCTCTATCACTAAAATGCTGGCACCTGGCCGGTGCTGCCAAATCAGTTGGCAGTACTAACAGAAATGTGATTCCATTTCCATTCTCGAGCCAACTCCTGTACGCTCGTTCACTGTGGTTACTTCTGTTTCACTGTTACTGGAATCACTGGCTTAACACGGATCGAGAGGCAAAAATTGCAAAGCTTACCTACCAGACAGTGAGACAGAGAGGTCCCTTGAGTAATGGTGTTGCTCTTGGCCGTTTTGCTGTCGAGTACGGATCACAACCACTTTTTGTAATGCGGGAGGGGAGATGCTGTTGGAATTCCGAGGAGCTGAGATGCCGCATGAGGAGGAGTATCGTCCTCGTGCGCCCCCGTGGATCTCGGATCGGGGTCTTCTGAATTGGTTGAATTGGTTCAGTCAATTCAGAGGATTCCCTTTTGGGTATTAGGTGGCATCTGAACTCTTCAAACACAGATCAATGGCTGCGATGGTCTCCTGACGGATCCTCCCTGATTCCCCCCACTCATATCCTTCAGTCTTCACCGAGGCCATGGAAGCCGGCAAACGTCGCCGGACAACCATGCGCCGCTGGGATTCCAGCAAAACATCGTCCAAGAACAGCAGGAAGACGGCCTGCTACACCTGCCGATCTGCATCCTGAGTGACGGTG
>LAPY01002125.1:18936-29356 GCA_000970635.1 Eragrostis tef | reverse complement strand
AGGAATTCTCCGCCGCCGACCTCAATTGGGTTAAATACGCGAGCTCCCAGCACCACACCGAGGACGTCGCGCTCATCCCCTACAACAGGATGGAGGCCTTCATCACCGGCGAGTGCAACAACCCCGAGTGTCCCACCCGTTTCCACATCGAGCGCGGCCGCAAGCGCGAGATGGGCAGCCTAAGAGAGTACAAGAGCGATGAGTACCTCCTCTACAGGATGTATGTATCCTTCACTCCTTCACAGGTTCCTTTGCTCTGCCATGATTCTTGGTAGTTCCTAATTTTGATGTGAAATGCTTGCTTACCCGTGGAGCTTCTTCCAGGTATTGGTGCTCATTTGGCCCTGAGAATTATGGAGAGGGAGGGACCATCTTACCAAGCAGAAAGTATCGGCTCAACACGAGGAACAGGGCTGCGCGGCCGCAGTCGATGCGAGGCTGCACTTGCCATTTCACCATCAAGCGGCTGTACGCCCGCCCTTCCTTGGTGCTCATCATCTACCACGAGAGGCGACATGTCAACAAGTCTGGCTTCGTGTGCCACGGGCCTCTTGACAAAGATGCCATCGGGCCTGGTGCTAGGAGGGTTCCGTATATTGGGAGTGAAATCCAGCAGCAGACCATGTCGTTGATTTATCTTGGTGTCCCAGAGGAGAACATACTGCAGACACATATAGAGGGGATACAGCGATATTGTAGTTCGGATGCCAAGGTCGATAGCCTTGCCACGCAGTATGTTCAGAAGCTTGGGATGATCATCAAGAGGTCTACACACGAGTTGGATCTGGACGATCAAGCTAGCATCAAAATGTGGGTCGATAGAAACAAGAAATCCGTATTCTTTTATCAGGACTCAACTGATACAGATGCATTCATTCTGGGGATCCAGACTGATTGGCAGTTGCAGCAAATGATGCGCTTTGGTCATCAGAGTCTCTTGGCTTCCCATTCCTCATTTGGTGTCAGCAAGCTAAAGGTATCTAACTTGAGCAATAGAGTTTCAGATTAAAAATATACTAGTACGACTTTAGAGCAAAATGTTTCATGTTTTGTGATATCTAATTATGTCTGTATAGAAATGTTTTATATTTTGTTTGGCATTCTACTCTTTGCTGCAGTATCCGCTGCACACACTCCTTGTATTTGACTCAAGGCAGCATGCTCTTCCTGTTGCATGGATTATAACTCGCTCAGTCACCAAGCAGGACACCTTGAAATGGATGAGGGCACTTACTGATCGCATACACTCAATTGATTCCACCTGGAAAATTGGTGGATTCATCATTGATGATCCAGCTTCAGAGCTGGACCCAATCAGGTAAAACATTGATCTGTGCTGGACCCAGTCAGTGTCGCTGCCTTAGGGATCGGCACTCAATTTTAGTCAGTTGTGCATCTCAGTTTATGTCTTTATGTCATTGCTACAATGACGTGTTGCCTTTGTTCCAGGGATGTATTTGCCTGCCCAATTTTATTCTCTTTGTGGCACATCAGGAGAACCTGGCTTAAAAATGTAATCAAGAAATGCAGCAACAGTGAGGTACAGCGGGAAATTTTTGTCCAATTAGGGAAAGTCATATACAGTATCTGGAGTGAGAAAAATCCTATGAATGCTCTAGAGCAATTATTACAAGACTTTGTTGATCAGACCACCTTCGTTAAATATTTCAAGTCATATTGGGTTCCCAAATTGGGTAAGAATTCCCTGCTAGAATTTTTGAAATATAACTTTTAGTGCAAATCTCCATGTAGATTCTAACAAAATTCATCCTGTTGTAGAAATGTGGATGGACACCATCAGGAATCTAGCATTAGCAAGTCAGGAATCATGCGGTGCCATTGAAGGTTACCATCTAAAGCTGAAGGCTAAAGCATATGATGATTTGCAGCTGGATGCTCTCCAACGGGTTGATTGGTTAGTGCACAAGCTCACAACTGAGATCCATTCCAGCTACTGGCTCAATCTTTATGCAGATGAGAGTGGTTCGTTTCCTGAGGTCAAAGCTGAGTATATTGTGTCCACTTCATGGCAAAGGGCACTGCAGATAGGAATTCTCCGCCGCCGACCTCAATTGGGTTAAATACGCGAGCTCCCAGCACCACACCGAGGACGTCGCGCTCATCCCCTACGACAGGATGGAGGCCTTCATCACCGGCGAGTGCAACAACCCCGAGTGTCCCACCCGTTTCCACATCGAGCGCGGCCGCAAGCGCGAGATGGGCAGCCTAAGAGAGTACAAGAGCGATGAGTACCTCCTCTACAGGATGTATGTATCCTTCACTCCTTCACAGGTTCCTTTGCTCTGCCATGATTCTTGGTAGTTCCTAATTTTGATGTGAAATGCTTGCTTACCCGTGGAGCTTCTTCCAGGTATTGGTGCTCATTTGGCCCTGAGAATTATGGAGAGGGAGGGACCATCTTACCAAGCAGAAAGTATCGGCTCAACACGAGGAACAGGGCTGCGCGGCCGCAGTCGATGCGAGGCTGCACTTGCCATTTCACCATCAAGCGGCTGTACGCCCGCCCTTCCTTGGTGCTCATCATCTACCACGAGAGGCGACATGTCAACAAGTCTGGCTTCGTGTGCCACGGGCCTCTTGACAAAGATGCCATCGGGCCTGGTGCTAGGAGGGTTCCGTATATTGGGAGTGAAATCCAGCAGCAGACCATGTCGTTGATTTATCTCGGTGTCCCAGAGGAGAACATACTGCAGACACATATAGAAGGGATACAGCGTTATTGTAGTTCGGATGCCAAGGTCGATAGCCTTGCCACGCAGTATGTTCAGAAGCTTGGGATGATCATCAAGAGGTCTACACACGAGTTGGATCTGGACGATCAAGCTAGCATCAAAATGTGGGTCGATAGAAACAAGAAATCCGTATTCTTTTATCAGGACTCAACTGATACAGATGCATTCATTCTGGGGATCCAGACTGATTGGCAGTTGCAGCAAATGATGCGCTTTGGTCATCAGAGTCTCTTGGCTTCCCATTCCTCATTTGGTGTCAGCAAGCTAAAGGTATCTAACTTGAGCAGTAGAGTTTCAGATTAAAAATATACCAGTACAACTTTAGAGCAATGTTTCATGTTTTGTGATATCTAATTATGTCTGTATAGAAATGTTTCATATTTTGTTTGGCATTCTACTCTTTGCTGCAGTATCCGCTGCACACACTCCTTGTATTTGACTCAAGGCAGCATGCTCTTCCTGTTGCATGGATTATAACTCGCTCAGTCACCAAGCAGGACACCTTGAAATGGATGAGGGCACTTACTGATCGCATACACTCAATTGATTCCACCTGGAAAATTGGTGGATTCATCATTGATGATCCAGCTTCAGAGCTGGACCCAATCAGGTAAAACATTGATCTGTGCTGGACCCAGTCAGTGTCGCTGCCTTAGGGATCGACACTGAATTGAGTCAGTTGTGCATCTCAGTTGATGTCTTTATGTCATTGCTACAATGACGTGTTGCCTTTGTTCCAGGGATGTATTTGCCTGCCCAATTTTATTCTCTTTGTGGCACATCAGGAGAACCTGGCTTAAAAATGTAATCAAGAAATGCAGCAACAGTGAGGTACAGCGGGAAATTTTTGTCCAATTAGGGAAAGTCATATACAGTATCTGGAGTGAGAAAAATCCTATGAATGCTCTAGAGCAATTATTACAAGACTTTGTTGATCAGACCACCTTTGTTAAATATTTCAAGTCATATTGGGTTCCCAAATTGGGTAAGAATTCCCTGCTAAAATTTTTGAAATATAACTTGTAGTGCAAATCTCCATGTAGATTCTAACAAAATTCATCCTGTTGTAGAAATGTGGATGGACACCATCAGGAATCTAGCATTAGCAAGTCAGGAATCATGCGGTGCCATTGAAGGTTACCATCTAAAGCTGAAGGCTAAAGCATATGATGATTTGCAGCTGGATGCTCTCCAACGGGTTGATTGGTTAGTGCACAAGCTCACAACTGAGATCCATTCCAGCTACTGGCTCAATCTTTATGCAGATGAGAGTGGTTCGTTTCCTGAGGTCAAAGCTGAGTATATTGTGTCCACTTCATGGCAAAGGGCACTGCAGATACCTGATGATGCTGTTCTCTTTGATGGCAAAGAACCTCTTTCAGCCAAGGTGGCAAGCCAGAAGGATGCTAGTCAGATGCGGACTGTATGGAATGCTGGTTCTGAGTTTTCTCTCTGTGATTGTTCATGGTCAATGCAGGGTAACCTTTGCAAGCATGTTATAAAGGTCAACATGATGTGTGGACGACAAAAAGATTTTCAGCCCTCGCTCTCATTCCAATCGTTTCAGCATGTCCTGCTTGATCTGTGGCAAAAACCGTTGGATGATTCATTCTCACTTGACCTGTCGGTCGCATGGGTTATGCAAATGCAGGAGAGGATTCAAAAGGCTGTTGAGCTTGCCACCTCTGATGGCATTGCCCAAGTTGCAGGCATATTGCCAATTCAATGGACAAACAAGAGAGGGAGAAGAGCAGCAGCTAAGCGCACAAACCCTGTAGTTCTTCCTCATTCAAACGGCAGTTTGCAAAAGGATTTGACCCCAAAGAAGAACAGAAAGAGGAAAAGGATGTCTACCTTTCAGGGTTAACAACATGCTGCTTACCAGAGTTATTTTTCAGTCTAACTCTGTAATTAGACAACTAACCATCCTTTTTCTGTCATTACTTTTGGGCTGAGTGAACTTGCTCAGCTACCTGTAACAAGTTCTATATAGGCCTTAGATGATTCATATTCCCACTTCAGATATTTGCTAGGAATAATATATCTGTTCAGGCAGTAGGAATCCAATTAGTTTATTTATCGTGTCACAATAAGGTGCTGCTGTTTAATATTATTCGCATCTCAAATTTCCTGACGCAAATCCTATTCTATAGTTCTTGGTGTGCAGTTTTAATTCGCACTGAGGCATTGAGCGTTGCTATTTGCAAGGCCTCAAATTTATCTAAAGCAATGTGTTACTTCTTTGTTTTTTGTTTGTTTTTGAGACCAAGCAATGTGTTACTTCTGTATATAAATTTTAGTATGTGGTCCAGTTTTCTCATGACCTATGAATCCTTTTATGTACCCAGTTCCTGTTGAAAGCTGTTGATTCTTTGCTCCTGTAATACTTATATTTAATGCAAGGCAATAAATTTATTTTAATTCAATAAAAATAGCATACTCCTTCCTTGAATTGATGACATTCGGTCAAGATTTTATGACTTGTAGATAGTGCAAATTTTTAGTTGTTGTCAAGGAAAAAAAATTATGGAGTGAACTAAATCTTCGCCGGGCAACAGAAACCAATGCAGATGTAATTGCAATGTTTATTATTCAAAAAAAATTGAGGTCTTCAAATTCATCTGAGTTACTCAGGACAACATATGTAAATTCAACACACATTTGTTTGACAATTGAAATCCTCGAAAGATCTGCAGCAACTGAAATAAGTTTCAGTGAATCAATTTGCACGGCTGATACCTAGAACCAAGCACTAAGTCGCTGGTGAAACATTGATCACCAAGAATTAATTGCATTAAGGAATAACATATCTACTTCCAATGGACAAAACGACGGTTTAGATCATGCATTGCATTAGCAAGAATAAGTGGCATCAATACTGAAAACCTAAACTTACAACGGAAACTAGGTCGCACAGGGAAGAAGGTTTGATGAGCCCCACAAGTTTGATGCCAACTGAAAGACACTACTCATGGTGCTGATTCATCCACCAACCCGTTCTGAACATGTAGAAACAGACATCACCGACACGGGCTGCGGTTAAACTACCATGACCATTCAGGATGTCACGGCAAGTCTCCGGAGTAGATGAGACGTTTCAGGTCAGCAAAATTACATTCTGATGAAGGCAGATGATATAAGCTACTCCGGAGTAGAATTTACCAGGAGGTCCAGGACACACTTTTTGCGAAACTACCTACTCCGGAGTACTCGATACACTAGATAATTACTAGTATTTTTTAATACAGCATAAAACAAGGGTAAATGGCTAAATGCCTCACAGAAAAAGGAATAATAAGATGATTGAGTGATTTCATCATCTTTGATCATACAAATGTATAGTCGTATTTCTATATTTCTTTGTGAATAAATATGTGGCCTTGCCACATTGACACATTGTTAGAATTACACCATTACAGATATTCAAGAATATGACAGAACTCGGTGGGAATGTATTCAAACTGCGAATTTTTACTTTTACAAAACTAGTCATAACCAAAAGGAATAATTTACCAATATCACATGATTTTAAGTCAGTAAATATGTTGTCATAACTTTTGGATCCCTGCAGTTTGAGCCCTTTAAGTTCAGAATATGCCTTCCAGATTGCTGGACAATCGTTTGTACCAGCTTCGGTCCCTGAATGAGATTACAACCTTGGTGCATAATACTCTAGAATCCAATGCAAGTGTCCAAGCGGGACTTGGGAGCTTGCAGCGCTTGCAACTCCTGACCAACTTGTTTACTCATCTCAACTCTTCACTTACCTTAATATCCGGGCACTCATGCAACAACACCACAAGATCCTTCGAAAGAGTTTTGAAACTATTTGAATCTGTTGCTCCATCTTGTCCTGATGTTTCATGTGGCTCCTCTGAAGGATTATTATTCTGACGAATGCTGTTATGAAATATCTCAAGTGCGTCATCTGCTGAAATTCCTTGCACAGAGTTGTGTAGATCCTGTAGTTTTCCTCTGCAATGGACATCAGGCAACATTTTTTCTTTCAAGCTGTCAGGAAGACTAGCCAGTGCACTGCATGAAGAACAACAGACACGAAAACAAAAAAGTGTTAGAAGAGAGTGACCATAAATGAATTACCGAGAAAAGAAAATGAGATCCACCTTTTACCTGGTAACCCCACGAACAAGGCCCCACTTGTAGCCAACATTTACAGATTGCCTAAACCCAACGTTGAAGCCTTCCTGGGCAGAGTCTTTCTGCCCTTCTGTTATGCCATCTCTGTATCCCATCTGAGGTAAGGTTGAAAGGTTAGATAAGATATTAAACAGGGAGGCTATCAAAGAAAATAGCTGAACAATGATGATTAGATATAAAGTTCCTCAATAATATACCTTATTAAACTGGTTCTGCCTGTGGCTCCATTCTCTTTCTAAGGTGGTCTCATGACCTGGAGAATCTGAAGCATCACCCCATATGTCATCATCATCTGCAGCGGCAACAACAAGGCTGTCCTCTGAGCCAAAATTGACACGGTTCAACTAGTTGTAACACGAGATACTAGTGCAATCAGTACTAATAATTAGGATTAACTGACACTGCATGATATAATCTAGTTATCACTAGCCTTTTTAGCGCACACATAGTTGCTAAAAAAAAAAGGTTAATCACGTCAGAATAGAGTCTTAGTCGTGGATACTCACCCTGCTGTGCGATTCTAGTCTCCATGGTGGATGATACTCCAAGCTCGACGCGTAGCCTCTCCATGGAGGCTGTCACACCCTCCGCATCCCCATGGTCCGACATTCCGAAACCTAATCTGCATTTGGAGTATAGGTGAGCCGAGAAGCCTCCTCGAAAAAAGACCGAGAAATTTTCCTGATATGCCTCACTGAAGAATAAAGAAGCCGATCAGTCGGAGGCGCCGGTCGCCCGTGTGGAGGCGTGGAGCGGCGGTCGCTGGAATGTCCAGTCGAGCAGGCGGCGGCGAAGGGGGGCGTCGGGGCCGCGGGTGGCGGCGCTCCTACGCACTCGAGGGGCGGCGGGGTGGCGACGCCGGGCTAGGAGCTCGGCGAGGCGATGGGGTCAGGCGGCGCGGGCGAACAGACAGCGAAGGATGGTGAGGAGAGAGAGTTCTGAATCGGAGGCCGATCGCCAAACAAATCCTAATGGGCTAATCTAATGTTTGTACCTCATCCATTCAGGCCCAACGCAAAATCAGCCCATTACATCGTTTCCTTGTATTAGATGATGACAAGAGAAGATTCTAAAAAAAAAGGAAAAAAGAAAAAAAAAGATGATGACAAGAGAAAAGAGAGCATCGAAGCCTTGTTTCCCTTTGTACGATATTTCCTCTAATGGAACTACGCTGCAATTGGGTGAAATTCACATAACATGGGAATGGAGTATATAAATAGAACTCGGTACTTGAGATTAGTGGGATGGAGGACGGATGTTGAAGCACACAACAGTAAAACTCCAAACGTATTTGGCTGAGCAGTATTGAAGCATGGGAAAGAAAAGGACACTTTCTGTCAAAAAAATATTAATTGCTAAAATATTTTAGGTGAAGAGACTGCAAAAATGGTATCACATCATATGTCAAAATTTTCAAGTTACAATGTTATATGGAATTATACATTTACACACATTACAAATTCACATGTGCATTTACACAACATCCTTCCTAATTGCCTGCAAAGATGTTGAACATAATGAGGGGCAAATGGAGTGGGAATCTGAATATCTGGTATTGGTTGAGCCCACTGTTGAATCTCATTGGTTCTGCTTTTTGTTTGGATACTCCTTTGGTCCAAAAATTGTTGATCCAATCCTCACATTTGTGCTTCCCATCTCTATCTCCACACACAAGGTTAACAATAGCCAATTAAGCAATAGGTTCACAGTTCATTTAATGTTTCTTTGTATATATAAAAGACAAAATATTTTTTACCGCTTTCTCAAAGTCACCAGACATTCCCATGGAGAGTTCAAACTGTTCTGTGGGTATCCCGAGGGCCTGGCAAATTTCTAGCTTACAGTTCACCAGTGCCTGTATTTATTTCACACAAATTAACAGCCTATGATGGCCAGCAAAATCTTTTATTACAATTTTTTATGACAGAAAAAAAACTACCTTAAAGTTTTCTGGTGTTGAGGAGTAGTCTTTCATTCCTATTGTCATCAGACCAGAAAATATTAGGTGTGGGCACCCTAATTTCACATGCTTAGCAAGCTCAACGCATCTAGAGGGATCAATGCCAGATTTTGCTGAATCAATAAAAATGTTTCATCAGCGGAGACAACGTTGCGAGGGAAATATAATCACACAAAATTAGCATTAATATCGCAGCGTATGGTGGTAGTGAAATAAATTCACTGGAAAAAGGTTAGGCTTACATTTTGTCTTAAGTTCGAATCTTCTTTAAGATATGATTCTGAACTAATACAACAACAACAACAACAACAACAAAAACATAGCCTTTTAGTCCTACGCAAGTTATGATTCTGAACTAATGAGTTGATTTTATCTGAGATGGAAAAATTAAGGCAGCCTAAATATTACATATTAACTGCAATAACTAGATTACATATTAACTCACATTCTTCTCCACTAGTGTTGACCTGAACCAAAACTTTCAAAGGCTCCCTCCCCAAGCTACTGACTGCACGGTCAAGATGATTAACGATCTGAAAATAGGTTCACATTCTGTGTCAATCAGACATCCATACAGATGAATTGAAGATTAGGATATGGTTCTATATGACATTGGGTATATACTAAATAGACTAGCACTGTATGGGTTTATATGCGGGGATTCCATTTCCTCATCGCTTACCTTTTCATTATCTACACCCTCAACCATATCAAGGTTTGGAACAGCAGCTGGAAAAATAAAAAGAGAATAGGGACTGATAGTGAGCAATTAATTTCCAGCACTAATCCTTCATCACAAGGTAAAGCGAGCAATCTATAAACGCTCTATCACCATAAGCATTCGAAATGTCAATGGATAATTTGTTATGAACACACCTACAGACCAGCTAGTGTTAGATGAAGGATGTCTCATGTCTTAGTTACCAGTTACCACTTTGTCGATAACATTTGTTCTTTATCATAATATAATCTCTATAATATGGAAGCGTATAAGCATACCTAATAGTGATTTCGCTTTGTTGCTCTGCAAGTGCCCGATAAAATGCCACCGGATATCTTCCGGAATCTGCAAAAACGGTAGAAACGGTCATTCACTCAATTTCCACAGGCCGCAGGGTTGCAGACAAACAAAATTCGAGCGGATATCAGGACCTGTGGGGCCTTGGCAACGAGCTCCTGCACATAATTCTCGCCGAAGCAGCGGTGGCCGGCGTCGTAAAGCTGGCGCAGCATTGACACGGGCTTGGTCTTCCCCACGCTGCGCGCCCAGCACGCGCCAGGACAGCCCGCAGCGCCGCCGCCGCCGATGCGGCCGCCCCCTCCGCCACAGGCGCTGCCATTCCCCCCACCGCCTCTCCTTTCTCCGGTGTTGGTTTGGCCGTTGCCTGACGCCACAAAAATCGCAGCGTGTCGCCTCATCGCAAGACGGGCCGGGCTGCGGTATTGCCGTTGTAGCCCAGCTCACAATGGGTCCATTAAGCCGAATCCTGTGAGCCCGTGACCATGCCGCGCTGCTGTAGCCTGTAGGAACGGAATGGGTCCACAGCGC
>LAPY01002125.1:5560-18247 GCA_000970635.1 Eragrostis tef | reverse complement strand
GGCGGTGGCGACTTGCTGCCGCTCGGCCACGGGCGGGTAACCCCGTCGTTCCGGTGGATCGGCGCGGCGTTCCAGCTCTCCGAGGACGACGTGCTGCGGCGCCACGGCCTCGACGCGCTCGTTGTCATCCGCCTCTTCAAGTTTGGGTACGTACGGTCCGAAAAGTTTGCATTTTCACCAACTGATCATTCGCATTTTCACCAACTGGTTGACATCTGATCGCTCAATGTGTAGGATCAAGTGTTTCTCTGTTTGCTCAATTGTTGGAGTTCTGATCCTTGCTCCAACAAATTATACTAGTGACGGTCGAGCAGACATCAGAAGATCAAACTCCATGGAACTTTTCACGGTTACCAATGTGACACGGGGATCTAACAGGTTAGCTCTGGTCTGTATAACTTCACTTCCAAGTTCAAGGTATTCACTTGAATACTCAATCAGCGCTTAAGCGACGGTGGTCAAGAAAAGCACGGGGCTGTAAATTGCTCTCTGATCATAAGGAACAATGTGTTCTTCCTGATTTAATTGTATATAGTTTCCACATGGAGCAGGAACTCTATTTACTGCTCTCACAAAGAAGAAATATGCATGTCATTTCTACAGCTTGTAAAAGCAGAGTTTGAAATGTGATTCCAGTACTGATCTTGTCACTGAAATATTCTTTTAGGTAAAGCTGTTACTGAAATACTTCTCTTTTCTATGACAGGCTTTGGGTGCATTTTTCATGCCTTTGTTTTATATCCTTTTATGTGGTATATTTACTTCATAAGGTGCGTGATTATGGCAAAGCTTTCGTCAACTACATGTTCTCTTCTGGAAAAGCGCAGTTGGTTAGCGTAGACATCTGTAAGGCTAAGCAAATGGCTGTGCTAATCCAATTGGCAGTACAACTATCCTATCAGATATGAACAACCCTGCAGTCTCTGTTGTTAAACTATGAAATGGTCAGTAGTTAGGTGTCATGTATTTCAATTGAAATATCAGTGTGTTCCCTGTATATAAAAAAACAAATATGTAATACCCAAATTAAAGCTCATTTTCTGATTTCATTTTGTACTTCAAATTTCTGGAAGGTGTAGCATTGTGCATGTTGACATTAAAGAACACTAGGCTATCTGGTGGAGAAGAATTGACTCAATATTACTAGAATCTTCGATATTTACTCATGGGCGATCCTGTTAGTATATTGTTGAATGCATGGCAGTGACATTTTCAGTTATTATCCGAAGCAGGAATACAAAGAAATCACCAGGAGAAGAATTGAACATTTGAAGTATCACAAGAAGCGACCCGATCAATACACCATATTAGTTCAAGGAATTCCCAAGTGCCCAGATCATGGAACTTATGGATGTTATGTTGATCACTTCTTCTCCAAACACTATCAGACATACCAAGCATACCAAATAGTACATGACATAGGAAACATTGAGGCACTACAGGTGAGTACATTGTTGCAATAGTTCTACTAATTTGCATCTGAGATAACAAACTACCACATCATGAACGGTGATCGTATTTTCCGAATGAAGCAGTGGTGAAATTATGGAAACCACAATTTTATACCGCCACTTGTTATAGATTTTACTCTTGTTGAAGCCATCCCATGTACTGTACTAGAAAAGTAGAAAGGGTAGAGGCAGACAAGTTAATGTTTAATGACCGGATTCGAAAGCGAATGTGGATTTTGATATTTGATGATGATACATTTCTTGAGTGTATAATCTATAAAATAGTTTCTAATTATGTTACCATCAGTACAGAAGTTGGCATCCTCCATTGAGAAACAGATAAAAAGGAAAAGAGAAACCAGAAAATGTAATTTTTGGCAATGGATTTGGTTCAAGTTTACAACAGAAGCAATAAATATTCACAGGCAAGAAGAGAATCTGAAAGATATTCAACAGTCTATCCGCCTACTACAGTGTGAAAATATGCTTAAACATAAGGTAATGATTTGTATTATACTATTATTAATTTCATCTGCTTGTGCACAATTTTTATAGCACAGACGTAATTATTTTCACCAACAATTAATACTAGTTTAAAATATAGGAGGTTCCTGTAGCTTTTGTCTCGTTCAAATCCCGGTTGGATGCTGCCCAAGCTGCGGAGATGCAACAACTTACGAATCCTCTGTCATTGGTTACAACTTATGCTCCTGAGCCAACTGAAACAATATGGAAAAATTTGTCCGTTCCATTTTGGCGCATGTCTATGTATAGGCTTGGAGTCTTTGTTGCTGCATTTTTCCTAACGGTGTTTTTCACCATCCCTGTGACAGCCGTTCAGGGGATAGTGCAATTTGAGAAAATTAAAAGGTGGTTTCCACCAGCAAGAGCCGTGCAGCTTATGTAAGTGCCAAAAAATTGCATTAATATATCATGGTTCTGTTGGCACTCGGGAGTTAATGACGTAGCTAAAAGTGATATTTTGTTATCTTGCAGACCAGGTTTAAATTCTGTTGTGACTGGGTATCTTCCAAGCATGATCTTAAATGTCTTCATTTACTTGGTTCCTTTTGCGATGCTTGGCATGGCTTCATTTGAAGGTTGTATTTCCAACAGTCAAAAGGAAATTAAGGCGTGCAACATGGTGTTCTACTTCTTGCTTGGAAATGTTTTCTTCCTGAGTATTCTTTCAGGTTCTCTACTCGATCAGATTGGAGAATCCTTTACCCACCCGAAGAACATCCCGAGCCGTCTTGCAAGTGCTGTTTCGGCACAGGTAATGCCGAAACGATGATGTATTGCTATCTTGTTGCTTCAATTAAATACCAAATGTTATGTGTTGTTGCTTGTAAACTTTCCACAATAGTAAAGTGTTTTTTATTTATTTCAGAACACATGAATTATTTTACATTTTTTTATCTTGTTTATGTTGCAGTCAGATTTCTTTATCACGTACATAAAAAATTGCATTAATATATCATGGTTCTGTTGGCACTCGGGAGTTAATGACGTAGCTAAAAGTGATATTTTGTTATCTTGCAGACCAGGTTTAAATTCTGTTGTGACTGGGTATCTTCCAAGCATGATCTTAAATGTCTTCATTTACTTGGTTCCTTTTGCGATGCTTGGCATGGCTTCATTTGAAGGTTGTATTTCCAACAGTCAAAAGGAAATTAAGGCGTGCAACATGGTGTTCTACTTCTTGCTTGGAAATGTTTTCTTCCTGAGTATTCTTTCAGGTTCTCTACTCGATCAGATTGGAGAATCCTTTACCCACCCGAAGAACATCCCAAGCCGTCTTGCAAGTGCTGTTTCGGCACAGGTAACGCCGAAACGATGATGTATTGCTATCTTGTTGCTTCAGTTAAATCCCAAATGTTATGTGTTGTTGCTTGTAAACTTTCCACAATAGTAAAGTGTTTTTTATTTATTTCAGAACACATGAATTATTTTACATTTTTTTATCTTGTTTATGTTGCAGTCAGATTTCTTTATCACGTACATTCTCACCAACCAACGGCATGTCGGGATTTTCGTTGGAGGTTCTTCAGTTTGGTTTGCTAACATGGCAATTCATAAAGGCACATTCAATTGGACGCGGCGATGAGCCATATCTTTATGGGTTCCCTTACTACAGAGTTGTGCCCATTGTTTCCCTTGCAATCTTGATTGGAATGGTCTATGCTGTAGTTGCACCCCTTCTTCTTCCAATTCTTCTGATTTACTTCCTGCTTGGTTATGCCGTATACATCAACCAGGTGGTTTGTTCTTCACAAGATCTATTTCTGTACCGATCTCGCTTTCTTTCACATTTACTCATGTCATTTGATTGAGAATCCATGTCAAGAAACAACAATGCATTGCAGATATCAGTTAGCAAAGTCTGTTGTTCTCTTATTTTATTTTCCCCAACACTGATTATGATTTATGCATACAGATGGAAGATGTATATGAGATCACCTACGATACATGTGGACAATACTGGCCAAACATCCACCACTACATATTCCTATCTGTCACACTCATGCAAATAACAATGATAGGGTTGTTTGGGCTCAAGTCGAAGCCAGGAGCTTCATTCGCCTCAATTCCCTTGCTTGTGTTGAACATTCTGTACAATCAGTACTGTAAGGTCCGATTTCTTCCAACTTTCATCCATCGACCAGTCCAGGTACAATTCTCACATCAATTATCATGAAGCATATTAATCTTGTATAGTTGTGTTCTCCCCTTATTACTAGGTAGTGCTTACGTCAAGCATAGAGCGTGAATGGTCGTGACTAATATTGCAATATCTACTGTATATCCTCGCAAGGTTGCCAAGGAGAATGACGAACTTGACGCTGATGGGATGGCTGAAGGTGATCTGGATAACGCAGTTAGTGCCTATAAGCCACCGTGGATGCGTCCGACGAACCTGGAAACTAGTTCTGTAGAACCTTTGAATCTTTGAACCGTTCTGCGTACATCTGTATTTCGTTTCACACTGGTACTTTTACAGGACATCGTTTCACTGATACTTCAGTGGCATTTTATCACTGAAAACACGTGTAGATTCTGTCTCATGTCAACTGCAGTTATCGCCATCTTCTCTGTCATTTTCGAAATGCACTGAGTCATTAGTTGTGCTGCACAGGCCAAGGTTTCCCCTCTCATGCGGCTCGTCAGATGTCCTTTACGCACTCGTCAGAATGCAGAAAGATGAACCTGACGTAGTGACGTGAGAAGCAAAAGGCATTTCCCATGACACCTGCCAAGATGGCAATGATGCTCAATAATTGAAAAATACATGGTAGATTATGTGTTTTCCAGATGTAATCAGCTAAAGCAGTATAATAATATATCCTAACACAATTAGGCTATGCGGCCCCACCGCCCTTGAAAATGCAAAACATAAATCACAGGAATAGACAACAAAATTCCTAGCTACAAGCAATTGTACAAGGTTACTTCGAAATCGCCACAAGCCTGATATGCTGCTTCCATGTTACAGATCTCATTGTCACAGGTACATATAATTTAGTCTCGCTATCTGGATTGTATTGCTTGAGGTTACTGTGGTGTTGAACCACGCGGCGGCGGATGCTGAGATGGTGGCAGCGGTGGCGTAAGACCAACATTGCCCATTCCCTGCTACGACAGGCAACACCACACTTTAGTAATCACAAAGAAACATGAGCATGTCCGATGACACCATCATAAGTCTTACCTGGTAAGAGCTTAGACCAGGAGGAATCGATGACATTTGTCCCTGAGGCCGGTTGTAAATGCCACCCATAGGAAAATTTTGCATGCCAGACGAACCCGGCGCACCTTGAATGTTCCCCATCCCATTTGGGAAGCCACCCATTGGAGGTATATTGCCAGGGGGAACAGGACCTTGATGCATCTGGTTTCGGCCCATCATGTGCTGTGGTATTTGAGACATCATCTGGTTCTGTGAACCTTGCATTGCCTGGAAACATCAGATTAGTTAAATATATTGATTTACAAGAACATTGGGAAAGGGGTCTGACCGTAGAGTACAAAATATAATTTATTTCAATGCTACAATTATCCACTGCTTTAATAAAACAATTGACCAGTGAATTCACAAGCAATTATCAGCACATAGAATCGTGCCACACTTGGTGTTGAAAACGTTGTACAGCAGATTAGAAAAAACATGATAACAACATTTACTAGTCCATAATTATTTACGAAAAGGATCAAGCTATTCAGCGTACACACATTATTATTTATTATAATTAATCATGTAAAAAGCAATCAGATCTTCAAAATTAGATATCAATCTTTTGTTAAACCCCCATAGAAATATGGAAATTTACTCATGCTTCATGTCAAATTATAATAATAAATAAATCACAGACATGCAAAATATTTAGATGTCTAATAACTCTTATTTGCCACCCCCAAAAAAGACATTCGTCATCAAACTTGCTATGGTTTGCAAATGATAATTTGCTATTTCATGTGCAACTAAGGATCAAAGTTAGAAAATGTTCAAGTAAATTTAGTTATGCTTCACTTCACAAACAAACCCACACGGTATCAGTGAACAGTACCGTTGGATGAGGCATCGGTGGCAGCGGTGGGTTCACTGGTGATGGCATTGATGGTCCACCCATTGCTGGAAGCTGGGCAAGTGGAGGTCGAGATCCTTGTGGATGAGGAAGCATGTGTGCTGGAGGCTGCAACTGTGGCATATTTGGAGCAGGTGGCCGAGAATTTAACTGCTGCGGAAACTGGTGATGTTGCTGCGGTGGCATCTGTTGATACTGTTGCTGCTGCCCAGCAGCCAGAAGAGATGGATGAGGACCTGGTGGCAGGGGAGGTGGCCCTGGTGGAAGACCCGGAATTTGTGGCCTCTGCTCCCCTTGATCAGATCCATCAAGAGATTGGCCTGCCAAGGGCATTGCAGCCCCAACACCAGGAATTCCAAGTGTGATTGGAGATTCAGCCTGGAATCCACCCACAGCACGAGCACCAAAGGTAGACTGTTGATCACCATAACCTGAAACGTGATGATATTGCATTAAGAATTTCTTTTCCAGTTTCCCAAGAAACCGTCACACGAAGCATTGAAAATCAGCGTTAAGCAAGGAATGACTATAATTCTATTTAAGCAAATTGTAACATCGGTGGGGTGTGCGTGTGCACAAGTGCATCTGAGTACCTTTTTGTATGTTATGACCGGGACAAGATATAAATAAAGCAAATTAAATTCAAATTAGAAGTAACCTTGAGTCTGGCCACTGTTGTATCTATCACGGGTCAGATCACCAGGCCTGTTTCTACACCAGAACTTTGTAGCATGATCATTGCCCCCGCTGCAAATTCAAAGTGTGAAAGATTAAATTAGTTCACATATAATTATATCATATAAATAATGCCACACAATGCACAAAAGACCATACTCGCGAACAATTCAGATACATGCATGAATAACAGTACATTTTTACATCAAAAAAAATAACAGTACAATCAACAAAGTAACTATATGTAGAACAGAAGACTAAGCAAGCAGAAGATGGCACACGATAGCCTTGGATAGCAAATTTTGAAAGTAACATGCCAAGTACCTGCAAAGTAGGTAGCCTACAGGATGCCAGGAAAGATCCCACACGCTACTGTCGTGTGCATTGTTTATTTCTATATGAGGAGCTTCATGGCTGCCAAATAAAAGAAATTGATTGTTCAATCAGACTGAGATATTATTTCCACAAAATAAACATGAAAAAGTTGTCAAGTATGGAGCAATGGGAACTATATCATATATAGCGCACAAAAAACCTTCTCGGTAAATTATGTTAAGTTGTCAAGTATGGAAAATTGAGCAATGGACCTATTTAACAATTAGTCCGAAGTTAAGATAAAAAGAACTCATGGGCTAATCAAAATTATTGTTTCAAACGCAACAGGTATCTTACCCAACCAACCAATGAAAGATTGCTCCATCAAAGCTACCACTAACAAAGTATTCTTCATGAAATGGGTGCCATGCCAATGCTGCACAAATAAAGGAATGAGCAAAACGAAATTGATTCAATACAACCACAGTGAAGGCAAATAAGTGCAGGCATCGTGATTCCTTAAGAAATTTAAAGCCTGTCAAACCTCCACAGGATGTGTCCTTGCGGTTGCGGTAAGCAAATGAACAACTACAACTAAAACTTAGGTCCATATATATACTATCCTAAATAACACGAGGGAACCAAAAACTCCATTTTGTAACAATAATAATCTAACCAGTTACGTCCTTGGTGTGCCCGCGGAAGGATTGAAGCTCTTTCATGGATCTAATATCATACAGCTGCACAAATATATTAGCAAAGCAGCGTGAGCAACTGTTCAACAAATATCAATCAATTTACTAGACATCAGAATTCAGAAGACAAATATTAATTGTGGTCACCGATTTAGCCATCTACACAGCCAACACTAAAATGTAATATGCAACCAACCTATAAGTGTACTTTGATAAGAAAATTAACTAGGCATCAGAAGGAAAGTTCTTGATTGCGAGGATAGATAAGGGATTCTAACCATTTACAGTCTACACTAAAATGTTATGTACAAAAACCTTCGGTACAAACTGGCATCCTACAAGTGTAATTTGCAGAAGAAGGTAGAAAAGAAGCACATGTGATCAACCTTGATAATCTGATCCTTTGAAGCAGTCAGTATCCAGTTCCCATTCTGATTCCACTTTACACATTGCACAATGTTTTTATGACCATGGCTGCAGAAATAGAATATATTGTAACATATAACTTCCAAAAGCAACATCACAAAGAAGTGACTAGAGCACTAACAATGAGCGTAGCTCTCTACCACTTTTTGCATCCCATAGCTTCACCAAATAGTCTTTACCACCTGTGGCACATAGAATTAAATGAGCTCCACACAAATACACTCAGTCAACAAGCGCAAATGTATCTGCTAACCTGAAACCAGTAAAGACTTCGTAGGATGCCAGTCGACAGTTTTAACATCCCAACCGTGGCCTGGCTGAGTTTGAAGGCAAATTTAGGTTATTTGAAAAAGAAAAGTAAATAACATCATACGATTACTTAAAATGTACAATCGAAAATCAGCTTAAGAAAATTAAGAAAAGTTTAGAAACATTACCGGTTAATGATTTTTCTTCTTGGCATCTCGCAAAGTCCCATACTTTCACAGTTCTGTCGTCAGAGCAGGAACAGAACTTCAAGTCTGTTCTACAAAAACTGTTCAAAGGATACAATCACACAATTGACATGAACGGTCTGGCAAAATAACAAAAGCACATTTGACGACCATTACCTTAAGTCACGAACTGATTCTCTGTGAGCTGTTTTGTTCACTTTAACATTGTTCATGTTACTTTGCCAGTACCTGCAAAAGATTCAAAACATTAAGCTAACAGAAGTTCAAATGGCAGTTTTGATGGAAGATGTGAGCAATTGTGCAAAACTGAACAGCAACATACTTGATAGCTCCACCATCATCACCCGTAACCATCCAATTTTCATTGTTACTCCAAACCATTGATCTCACAGGTTGGTCATGAGCCTACATGTCAGGTTTCTCCGAAAAGTAAGTCAAAATTACAAACATAATGCCAAGTCTTAACAGAATGTGAAATACCTGAAGAATCATTTCAAAATTAAATGATTGTCCATTCCATAGGGTGAATTCACCACTTTGTGATCCAGTAATAAGCCGACGGCCTGTAGGAGTCCACTTTATCCACAAATAACATTGTGTTACACTCCAACATACAACGAGGACCAAAAATTGAAAAAATGGAGTTTGAAAGCGATGATTCTACTACACAAAGTTGAGAACAGTCAAAATATCAAAGTAAAAAAAAAGTAAGAACAAAAACATTTTCATGTATTAACAATACTAATGCACAAAAACAAGTGGGACAGTTTTACTACATTCACAAGACAAAAGCAGGCTTCAAACAAAATTTATCAAAATGAACAAGTAATTTGTATAAAGGATTGGGACTTCGAACTACATCAAGAGTCAAGAGGATATGAGTGACAACTTTTCATATTCTGTTAGCCATAACGAGTCTACTTCATAAATGACACATTAAAGGAGATATTTACCCAAATGAGCTGCTAAGGGCTATCAATATTCAATAAACAGAAGGGACTAAATAAATATATAGCAACTTCACAGTATTTAATTTCCAATCCATTTATTGAAATATTTACCAAGATCTGGATTTTATTTTATTTTATTTTTATTAAAAATGGCAGTTAAGATATGTAATGGGAAAGTGTTGTGTCCGATTCACTGTTTCTACTAATTTAGCATTCTCAAGGGAAGCATAAAACTTGGCTTGTTCATGAGACAAAAGTCATACACGAATTCTGCACAAGCAAAAGTAGTGGTAGATGCAACCAATTCAGCTAGACCTAATGTGCAAAGTATCCTAACAATAAAAAATGTTTTCTTAGAGTAGTTATTGCCGATCAGACCGTCCACTGAATTACTTGAAATTCTGTACCAGGCCCACTTATAGACAAAAGTTTTCTGCACTACACATCATTCATCACAAAAACATGTACAGTACAAAGGAGTCACAGGTATATACTCAAATGCCAGATACAGACAGTATACATAAGCATACTGCTCGGCATTGTATCAATGCTAAGTTCATACTTCAGAGTAACCAAAAGCAGCTATGGCTTCGATGAAATCTTTGAAAAATAAAAGAATAAACAAAGAAATGTTCAATTCGAAATACTAGGATAGCAAATAAATGGGTATCCAGTAACCATCCAATTTTCATTGTTACTCCAAACCATTGATCTCACAGGTTGGTCATGAGCCTACATGTCAGGTTTCTCCGAAAAGTAAGTCAAAATTACAAACATAATGCCAAGTCTTAACAGAATGTGAAATACCTGAAGAATCATTTCAAAATTAAATGATTGTCCATTCCATAGGGTGAATTCACCACTTTGTGATCCAGTAATAAGCCGACGGCCTGTAGGAGTCCACTTTATCCACAAATAACATTGTGTTACACTCCAACATACAACGAGGACCAAAAATTGAAAAAATGGAGTTTGAAAGCGATGATTCTACTACACAAAGTTGAGAACAGTCAAAATATCAAAGTAAAAAAAAAGTAAGAACAAAAACATTTTCATGTATTAACAATACTAATGCACAAAAACAAGTGGGACAGTTTTACTACATTCACAAGACAAAAGCAGGCTTCAAACAAAATTTATCAAAATGAACAAGTAATTTGTATAAAGGATTGGGACTTCGAACTACATCAAGAGTCAAGAGGATATGAGTGACAACTTTTCATATTCTGTTAGCCATAACGAGTCTACTTCATAAATGACACATTAAAGGAGATATTTACCCAAATGAGCTGCTAAGGGCTATCAATATTCAATAAACAGAAGGGACTAAATAAATATATAGCAACTTCACAGTATTTAATTTCCAATCCATTTATTGAAATATTTACCAAGATCTGGATTTTATTTTATTTTATTTTTATTAAAAATGGCAGTTAAGATATGTAATGGGAAAGTGTTGTGTCCGATTCACTGTTTCTACTAATTTAGCATTCTCAAGGGAAGCATAAAACTTGGCTTGTTCATGAGACAAAAGTCATACACGAATTCTGCACAAGCAAAAGTAGTGGTAGATGCAACCAATTCAGCTAGACCTAATGTGCAAAGTATCCTAACAATAAAAAATGTTTTCTTAGAGTAGTTATTGCCGATCAGACCGTCCACTGAATTACTTGAAATTCTGTACCAGGCCCACTTATAGACAAAAGTTTTCTGCACTACACATCATTCATCACAAAAACATGTACAGTACAAAGGAGTCACAGGTATATACTCAAATGCCAGATACAGACAGTATACATAAGCATACTGCTCGGCATTGTATCAATGCTAAGTTCATACTTCAGAGTAACCAAAAGCAGCTATGGCTTCGATGAAATCTTTGAAAAATAAAAGAATAAACAAAGAAATGTTCAATTCGAAATACTAGGATAGCAAATAAATGGGTATCCAAAAACTCACCAAGACGCGATTAATAGAGCACCGGTTCTTGTTAATTGATGAATGTACAAATTTGGCAGCAAAACTTGTCGAGGGGTTGTCCGGATATGCAACGGATGGTAGCATCTGCAATAATCACAATTATATGAATATATGACAAGAATAGCCACACACACTCTATGAGCATGTACCCCTTATTCGTTCGGAGTACAGTAGTTAGAATTTGCACATAACTGGGAGTACATTGTTCTTGTCCAAAACTAGTATGCCATATGCAACTCATTATAGATTTATGAATTATGGCACAAAAATTCATGTATCCATTATACACTACGCCCACTTCAAAATTTTAGCCATCAGCTTTACGTTTATAAAATGTGGATTCATATGACTGTTCACCCAAAAGTACTTAGCAGATCACAACTCCTATATTTAAAAGCTTCAATCAAACACTATCACAGCATAGAGCAACAGCTATTTTTTTAATACTATTGCAAGCAGGGTAGTAGGCAAGTACATCCAGGACAGCAGCTGGAGTTGGTTGCAATGTGACTCTATCCCTTGCATCCCGTTGCCACATGCAAGCCTGCATACGATGTACAAAGTCAGAACTATTGACGGGAATAAAGTTCAAGGTACAGAATCATAAGTATTTCATTTATCACATAAAGTTATTACAAATTAGCATAAACCAGGAAGGATGGAAGTTAAGGCTCCGCTCCCTTCTAAATAACTTTGAATAACTGTAACTGTCTGAAGGATAACAGCGTATATTACTTGAACATAACGGACGACACTGCTTGTGTAGTCCACTGTTCGTCTCTGGACAGGCTTCCGCATTCTTTTAGCACCAAAATTATCCCCATAAGCTGCATAGAGTCAGAAGTACAATGATATTTTTGTAGTTTTAAAATGATAAGAAGTGAGGAAAAAAATTAGCTCGATTGTGTTTCTAAAGCAAAATCTTAGCTCAATCTCTTGAGAGAACTAACCACTAAAAAAAAAGCATAATGTAATATAATCTAGCTGCTCTGCTCCGAACCCTAACATGCAACAGCAACACCAATAAGTGGGAAGGCTCCTGATTACCATCGTACGGTGGCTGATGCTGGTGCTGCTGCGGGGGGCCCGGGTGTGCGGCGTAGTCAGCAGGGAGGTTGGTGGAGGACGCCGCCGAGAGCTGCCGCATCGGCGGGGCG
>LAPY01002124.1:56635-67405 GCA_000970635.1 Eragrostis tef | reverse complement strand
CCTTCCTCCCCTCCCCGCTCTCCACGGGTCGGCGTCGCCTCCACTACTCCCCCGCCCTCTTTCAGTCCACCTCACTCCTCCATCAGCCGCCTTCTTCCTTCCCCCCCTCCTCCTCTTCCTTGCGGAGGCGGCAACCACAGAGTTAGCCGGCAGCGCACCTGCTCCCACTCCCACCAGAAAAGTAGCCGTTGCGGCGTCTATAGCATGACGGCGGCGCCGAGACGGTGAGGGGGAGCGGACGACAGACACCATGCCGCTCGTCAGGTTCGAGGTGCGGAATGAGGTCGGCCTCGGGGACCCTGACCTCTACGGCGGAGCGGCCGCGGCGGCAGCTGCAGCGGCCGCGGCTGGTGTAGGCAAGAAGGGAGCCGGGGTGGAGGAGGAGGAACCCAAGGCGCTGCTCGAGGGCGTCGCCGTCGCGGGCCTCGTCGGGATCCTGCGCCAGCTCGGAGATCTCGCGGAGTAAGGCCCTTCTTCTCCCCTTGCCGCGTCTCACGCTCTGCTTCGTGCGTGCTTCGAATCGGCGGTCGTGTGTGTCGCCGTGGTAACCGTGAGGGATCTGGTGTGCTAAGTTTGATGTCGCTTCCGGCGAGGATTTGGACGCTGGTTAGGGTGCTTGGTTTCAGCTCCTGATTGGAGGAGAAGGATCTGGCGTGCGTTGAGCTGGTTGGATTCGGTTGCGGTGAACGAGCTGTCTGCGGCGCTATAGGAATTGTTGTTGCAGTGCTCATGTGTTCCGGCCAATGAAAATTGTGGCACTACCTGGAAGGAACTGAACATGTCGGTTTTTAGTAGTGGCGGCATTCCGTTATGTTTTCTGGGGTCTAGGTTTAGGACTGAATTGGATAATGCTAACGTCTCACGTTTCTGCTAAGTGCGATGGTATCAATGAGGCCATTTTTGGCCGCATTCGGTCGGTGTAGGAGGGCATGCCTTGCTAAAATTGGCGGGGATTGTTTGTGTTTTTTGGGCGTTCGTACCGAGCTCTTGAGATAAATTTCCTTTTCTTTCTTATGGCGTGTCTGGTGATGCTGAAAGGTTTTGTTTTAGGTTGTCTAGCAGATGAATGGGCACATCTGGGGGTAGATGTTATGTATTTGTGTTCGAGAAGCTTTTATTTATTGTAGCTTTAGAGTCTCCATGGCTCCTGATAAATTCCATTTTTTGCTATTGAAATTTTCCTCCCGCTCGACGAACTTGATTTTTGACTATTAATGATTCTATAATTTTATCCTTTGTGGCATAAACGATCCATACAGTTCTACATACTGTATTGTGGTTCTTGTTAATTGTTGTACTATATGTTTCGTAAAACAAAAATTGGTGGAAGAGACGTTCTCGCTTATGCAACAGTATTGGTTGAATCTTCTGTTTACCATATCTAGCAGTTACCTAATATACACTTTGGTCATACAGATTTGCGGCGGATGTTTTTCATGACCTTCATGAGCAAGTAATAGCTACGTCAGCCAGGGGGCGTAAGGTGCTAACTCGAGTGCAAAACATTGAAGCAGCACTTCCATCTCTTGAAAAAGCTGTGAAGAATCAGAAGAGCCACATACATTTTGCCTATGTACCAGGTAATCATGTGTTTACTTCATCAATGTCAAAATACACTGATCAGAAGTCAAATCACCATGCTAAGGGTTAGCTAATATTTTTTGTATAGTATGTTAAATTGCCAACATATGGATATGGATTTAATAGCATCTAGGGGCGATATCCAGCATACTCTTGTAATTGAATGTCTATTGCCCAAACCCAATTCTTCGATTCAGGACCATCTTGCAGTTTTACTGACTTTGATGGTAAACCACAGGCTCTGATTGGCACACTCAACTTCAAAATGAGCAAAACCACCTGCTTTCCAGCGATCTGCCTCGCTTTATGATGGATTCCTATGAAGAATGCCGAGATCCGCCACGACTTTACCTTCTCGATAAGTAAGGACTAACTTTTTCACTAATAATCACCTTTTTGGTATCTAAAACTACTGCCTTTCAGATTTGATAATGCTGGCGCCGGGGCTTGTTTAAAGAGATATTCTGATCCATCCTACTTCAAGAAAGCATGGGATATGATGAGCGCAGACAAGAATGCGAATCTCAAAAGAGAAAAAAGATCTCAGAAAATCAAGGTTCCACTCTTCATCCCTGTTTTTGGAGTTCATATCTGCACTCAGCTTCTACTCTTCATCGCAGTTTCTGGAGGTCGATATTGCACTTGGTTCTCTTAATCTTACAATTTTTACACACAAGGACATCTCATACACTAAATGAACGCGTGACATTGCTGGACCACTTATTGTACAAATGCATAACAATGACTAGATACCACCGTTTTGTTCTTCACGCCCAATTAATTTGCAATTCAAATTACCATGCACATTCTTCTCTTTTTTTTTTTAGTTTTAAGAACTTCATGGGAAAGTTTCATAGAAATATTATCAACTGTAAGTTTTGTTCGTCGTGCAAGAAGAGAACAACACCTTTCTTAAAATGTGGTGAAGAATCAAGTTTGTCATTAACTTGAATCTCTTTGGTAGTTTATTTTCTGCTATAATGTGTAGGTTCACAAATTCTTAGGATTAACATGTGGTCATTGATAATTGTGACATTCAATGACGATTCACCCCGCTTCATTGCTTAATTTGGCAGATATAATCTTTTGTCGTGTTGGAAATTTACTGAAAATAAGCCTATTAATTTGTACAGAGAAAAGGATCGCGACCAAGGGAGCCATATCATGGACATGGGATATCCAGACATAGGAGTGGAGAATTGCAGCGATCACATACTGCTGTTCAACTTACTAACAGGTGTTACACATCTCAAGTTTGAAGATATAATAATTTCATATTATTTCTTCATCTTCACTGCCTTTTCTCATATTTATTTGAATAATATATCCAGAGCTGCATTCTTAATAGCTTGTTTCTCCAGCAGGCAGTTTGGGTCTCCCAGCACTGATGGCCAGAGCTTTTCGGAGCATAGGTCTACACCTGATGCAATGTCCAATCCTGACAATATAAGCAGATCTTCTTCGTTTAGTTCAAAGACACGATTGAGTTTTGTAGAACAGGTGTTGGATACAAAGCCTTCTGCAGTTCCTCATGAGAATGGTCATGAAAAGTCATCAAATGCTAAGTTGCAGAAGCACAGTGTTTCCCTGTCGCCCGCACTACTTAATGGTACTAGTTTCAAGGATTCGAGTGGTAGTTTGAAGCAAACTTCCCTGCCAAATGACATGGTCGCTAGACCTTCTGTAAAATGGGATGAGAAGTCTGCAATTATCATGTCTACAAGTTCTGTCTATTGTGACGATGTTGTTATGGATAAGGCTGATGATTCAGAACATAATCACATTAGTCTTGTGGAGAAAGAAATCGACCATAGAGAGACAGATACTTTGGAGCAGCAAGAGCCCTCGCTCCAAAAGATGAAACTGCCATTACCATCGTCAGGCTTAAACCACCACGATGAAATTTCAGGTGAAGCAGACAACTACCTGGATGCACTTAACACACTGGAATCAGAGACAGAAACTGAACCTGAAGTTCAAACCAAAAGTCAAGTGATTTCGGCTCCTTCCTTCAACGCCTTAGCTCCTCAAGTGGTCACAGTTGATAATATTGTTTCACAGCATCCTGATTCTTCTGTTTCTGAATTTCCTGACACATGCCAAGATGCTGATATCACCTGTACTTCTGAAAGAACAACTGATATTCTGGATTTGTCCAATGCAGATCCTCTTGAGGTTTTACAGGTAGCAGATTCAGATCATACAGCTGCAATTCCCGAAACAGGTTCATCTGCCATCAATAATGTCCATGAGAGTGATGGAGAGGGTTCTTGTGGAGATCCTTCTGATATTTCAGAACCGGAATCGCAAGCCCATACAGATGTACCTCCCGACCAGGGATCCCTTGTGTCCGACATAGTACCTGAGAGCAAGGCAGAAGATGGTTCTGGAGAATTCCCTAAGATTTCAGGACCAAGATTGTCCGCTTATGCTGTTATTCCTTCAGTTAAAGAGTCCTCTGGTGCCAACCAAATCATTCATAGTAACACTGGCGAAATTAACACTTATGTGGGGTCCGGACCTACAAGTTCCGACACGCTGATTGGCAAGCCCTTCCAGAAAGCATTTTCTGCTGAAAGCTCACCTGGTGAGACCACTGGTGACTCATGTGTTGTTTCTGAAAGTAAAAGTAAACCTCAGGATGATCCTGGGAAGAACCATGACGAAGCAAGTGAAGTTTCTGATTTTCAAAGCGAGCCTCTTAATGAGCCATCGGAGAATAGATGTGCAACTGTAGACATTCCTACAAATAGCTGTTCTACTTCTATTGGATCATCCTCTGTTAAACTCTGGACGAATGCTGGACTCTTTGGACTTGAACCATCTAAGCCTCCAGTATTTGGTGCCCAAGATGGTCCAAGGGAGAACTCCCCACCTGATTCTAAAGAGCTGCAACAGGGGCATTCATCCGAATACACAAGCTTGCATAGTCCTAAGCCTACTGAATCAGCAGTTGTAGATGTATCAAACGGAAACACATCAATTACTAGCAGTTTTGTAGGGAAACTTGTTGGCATCCGTCCTGGTTCTGCAAACTCCAATAGCTCAGGTGCTAATCAATTAGCAGCAAGGACACCTGATTCAGTTCATAGTCAAATAGATGGACACTCAGATTGTTCCTCGTCTTTTGAGCACAACGAACACAGGAATTCGGTTGGCAAGCATGCTTCAATAAGTGAGCTTCTAGAATCTGAAGAAAATGCTGAAAATGGTGCTGGGACATACTCTAGCACTGATATAGATGGGAGGAATAACATGCATATGGTGTCTGCATCAAGCTTTTCAAGCATTGCTCAAAGATTTCTTGCTAATACACTTCAGAGAAGAGCATCTCCCAAATATAATGATATTGCTACATCAGCAAGAACAAGCACTGATGCAAGTGCCAATGATCAATCTACCTCAAATCATGTTGTGGAACGAAGGGAAACAGTATTCGGGGAATCTCAATTTGAGAAGAGCGCAGAAAATGGAATGAATGGATTGTCCAAATCTTCAATCTTTTCTAGTCGTCGTTACTCTGAGAAATCTTCCCCGCCACTTGAGTATATGAAAATATCTTTTCACCCTATGAGTTCATTTGAAACGTCAAAGATGAACATGGATTTGTGTGATGGCGGTCTTAATGAGAACTCCGATGATATGATGTTACCAACATTTCAGTTACTTTCAGAGGTTTCCATTCCACAGCCAGGCAGCGGTTCTGAATCAGAAGATGACACTTTTGGTAGATCTTATAGTTATTCTTCGTATGATGATCTAAGTCCACGTTTATATTCCAACTCCGAGGTGTGGGATCAAGAAGATGGAGTTGGACTGGACGAACATGAGTTGTATGATGATTCAAATCGGTCAGCAGCACCTATATCTAGCCATGTGGAATTCGAGCAAATGAACTTATCTGGCATGAAGTCAACTATGTCACTTGCCGAAATTGGGGATCAGGATGCACTAGGAACATTAGAACCACATACAGTTGAGGAACTTCCAAATTTTGATACTTTGATTCCCAGAAGTGATAATCAAAATGGTGAAATCTCCATTCCACATAATCCAGTGAATTTGCCACTGGATGAAGATCAGTTACCACCACCTCCTCCTCTTCCCCCCATGCAGTGGAGGATGATGAAGCAAACAACTTCGCTAGAAGAAGAAAGGGGCACTCCAGCTAAAGATATGTTTAGGAAACCCTCAAGCCTACCTCATGTAGATACTTCGACCATAGAGAGACAGATACTTTGGAGCAGCAAGAGCCCTCGCTTCAAAAGATGAAACTGCCATTACCATCGTCAGGCTTAAACCACCACGATGAAATTTCAGGTGAAGCAGACAACTACCTGGATGCACTTAATACACTGGAATCAGAGACAGAAACTGAACCTGAAGTTCAAACCAAAAGTCAATTGATTTCTGCTCCTTCCTTCGACGCCTTAGCTCCTCAAGTGGACACAGTTGATAATATTGTTTCACAGCATCCTGATTCTTCTGTTTCTGAATTTCCTGACACATGCCAAGATGCTGGTATGACCTGTACTTCTGAAACAACTGATATTCTGGGTTTGTCCAATGCAGATCCTCTTGAGGTTTTACAGGTAGCAGATTCAGATCATACAGCTGCACTTCCCGAAACAGGTTCATCTGCCATCAATAATGTCCATGAGAGTGATGGAGAGGGTTCTTGTGGAGATCCTTCTGATATTTCAGAGCCGGAATCGCAAGTCCATACAGATGTACCTCACGACCAGGGATCCCTCGTGTCCGACATAGTACCTGAGAGCAAGGCAGAAGATGGTCCTGGAGATTTCCCTAAGATTTCAGGACCAAGGTTGTCCGCTTATGCTGTTATTCCTTCAGTTAAAGAGTCCTCTGGTGCCAACCAAATCATTGATAGTAACACTGGCGAAATTAACAATTATGTGGGGTCCAGACCTACAAGTTCTGACACGCTGATTGGCAAGCCCTTCCAGAAAGCATTTTCTGCTGAAAGCTCACCTGGTGAGACCACTGGTGACTCATGTGTTGTTTCTGAAAGTAAAAGTAAAACTCAGGATGATCCTGGGAAGAACCATGACGAAGCAAGTGAAGCTTCTGATTTTCAGAGCGAGCCTCTTAATGAGCCATCGGAGAATAGATGTGCAACTGTAGACATTCCTACAAATAGCTGTTCTACTTCTATTGGATCATCCTCTGTTAAACTCTGGACGAATGCTGGACTCTTTGGACTTGAACCATCTAAGCCTCCAGTATTTGGTGCCCAAGATGGTCCAAGGGAGAACTCCCCACCTGATTCTAAAGAGCTGCAACAGGGGCATTCATCCGAATACACAAGCTTGCATAGTCCTAAGCCTACTGAATCAGCAGTTGTAGATTCATCAAATGGAAACACATCAATTACTAGCAGCTTTGTGGGGAAACTTGTTGGCATCCGTCCTGGCTCTGCAAACTCCAATAGCTCAGGAGCTAATCAATTAGCAGCAAGGACACCTGATTCAGCTCATAGTCAAACAGATGGACACTCAGATTGTTCCTCGTCTTTTGAGCACAATGAACACAAGAATTCGGTTGGTAAGCATGCTTCAATAAGTGAGCTTCTAGAATCAGAAGAAAATGCTGAAAATGGTGCTGGGGCATACTCTAGCACTGATATAGATGGGAGGAATAACATGCATATGGTGTCTGCATCAAGCTTTTCAAGCATTGCTCAAAGATTTCTTGCTAATACACTTCAGAGAAGAGCATCTCCCAAATATAATGATATTGCTACATCAGCAAGAACAAGCACTGATGCAAGTGCCAATGATCAATCTACCTTAAGTCATGTTGTGGAACGAAGTGAAACAGTATTCGGGGAATCTCAATTTGAGAAGAGCCCAGAAAATGGAATGAATGGATTATCCAAATCTTCAATCTTTTCTAGCCGTCGTTACTCTGAGAAATCTTCTCCGCCACTTGAGTATATGAAAATATCTTTTCACCCTATGAGTTCATTTGAAACGTCAAAGATGAACATGGATTTGTGTGATGGCGGTCTTAATGAGAACTCCGATGATATGATGTTACCAACATTTCAGTTACTTTCAGAGGTTTCCATTCCACAGCCAGGCAGCGGTTCTGAATCAGAAGATGACACTTTTGGTAGATCTTATAGTTATTCTTCGTATGATGATCTAAGTCCACGTTTATATTCCAACTCCGAGGTGTGGGATCAAGAAGATGGAGTTGGACTGGACGAACATGAGTTGTATGATGATTCAAATCAGTCAGCAGCACCTATATCTAGCTATGTGGAATTCGAGCAAATGAACTTATCTGGCATGAAGTCAACTATGTCACTTGCCGAAATTGGGGATCAGGATGCACTAGGAACATTAGAACCACATACAGTTGAGGAACTTCCAAATTTTGATACTTTGATTCCCAGAAGTGATAATCAAAATGGTGAAATCTCCATTCCACATAATCCAGTGAATTTGCCACTGGATGAAGATCAGTTACCACCACCTCCTCCTCTTCCCCCCATGCAGTGGAGGATGATGAAGCAAACAACTTCGCTAGAAGAAGAAAGGGGCACTCCAGCTAAAGATATGTTTAGGAAACCCTCAAGCCTACCTCATGTAGATACTTCTGCCCAGGAAGAACATCTTCCACCGGATGCATCACCTGATACACAGGGACATGCCAAGGAAGTGGTATGGATTGTTTATTTTCTTCACTTTATTTGAATACCTATGTTGTCTTGGTGATAAAACTATATGAACCTGGTGTGTGTAGGATGTTCAAAAAACTGATGGGGTAAACAAAATTAGTAATCTACCTGCTCTCGTTGAGATCAAATCAAGTTTGCTTCAGCAGATCAGAGATAAGGTTTGTTCTGCTCTTTCCTTCAATTCAAATTCTCTCTAGTCACAAATGCGTGGTGCTGTGGACCTAGGGCAGTTAGGTTTTTGAAACTTTGACTTTCAATTACTATGAAAACATCCAAAAAAAAAATCCTCAAATGCATAGGAGAATTGCGCCTCATTATGTTAAGAAGAATAGAAGTCCAAAATGGACAGTTTACATCAAGTTTTTGTGACTGGGAGGAGTATGTTAGGAGCTTGTAACTGATGATTGGACAAAACATATTGAATGTGTACCTTGAATCTCTGTCTGACCAACAGCATTGTTCATCACATTAAAAGTCCTATTGCCCCTTTTTCCGGAACTACTATAAAACAGCTGAAAGCTCCCATATTGATCAGTTGATTTTGAAAATAGAAATATCAGTGTCAAATTTATTGCATTTGATTGTGCATATATGTTAATTTTTTAATTTATTTTACACAACAAATTATTGCAGTCAGAGCAGCTGAGGCTAAATGGACATGAAAAATCAAAAGCTGTAGGCAGTAACGTTAAAAAATTGGATGAAAGGGAGGAGTTGCTTCAGCAAATCAGGAGCAAGGTATCTTGAATATGTGGACCGTTGACCCCTGTAACATTTGATTTCTTGATAATTACTGGAGTCCCTCTCCTTGCAAGGTCTAACCAACTGTTTGCATTATGCAGACCTTCAATTTAAGACATACAAATGCATCGAAGACAGACACATCATCGCAGTCCACTGCCAAGTCCAATGTTGTAGCAATTTTGGAGAAGGCAAACGCAATCCGGCAGGTTGGTATTCTGCGATTTCTCCCATCATCTTATTATTATTTTTTGGCTATTCTTCCGTTCCCACCTGATTGTTTTCACGTTATCAGGCTGTGGCCAGTGAGGATGGATGTGATGATGATAACTGGAGTGATATATGATAACTTAACTGCGGATGCATACTGTAGTCTTTTTTCTGTATATTTACAAGATGAAGTGAAGAAATGTGAATAACATCTTTTCGTCATTGTAATTAGATTTTGCAGGCCTGTTTCTGTTCCTTTATCTAGTTCATAATTAGTGTATGCTGCAGTAGCCAGTAGGTCTCTATGGCTGTGGAAATGTTAGATCACTTCCACATCATGTAAATCTGTTTTATTATTTATTTTGATAGTGAGATCAACTGATAGAAAATAAGCTTAGTCCTGCTAGGCTATCTTTTCTAGCATTGTACACTAAAGATCTCTCTCAGCAATGATAATAATGGGGCATATTGTTGGAAAAGGTTATATTTTTGTTTGCTGGCCTCAGCAAAGGCCATACTTTCTGTTTGCTGGGACATGTTTTGACGGTGTGTTTGTTAAAATTGTCATGAGATCGTAGGTATACGCAAGCAATAGTTGGAGTAATAACTGATAGAAACTATCCTCTCTTTTTTTTTTTGAATCGTCTGTCCAGTTTTCCTCTACAAGCAGAAACTGGATGAGTTCAGCGAATTTCCCATCAAAAACCATCTGCAACTCTTCAAGGGCCCAAAGCTCCAGGTCTGCGGCAGACTCGATCAATTGAGGCGCTGGTCTGGGCCAGACGCCTCCAAAGACGCAGAGGCCGACTTTGATGATCTTCACTCAAAATACCGTTGCGACAGAGTGTCCATGAAACACTTGTTGGCTGGCACGTATCGGTTTAGCCACTTGGGCACCGCGGAGACTGACATCAGCAGCCGCAACACCACCTTCGGCCTCCACCTCGTCAAGCTCGACATCCGACCGCCACAGACACCATGGACGTGATCACCACGCACCTCGCCATTGGCTTCTACCAGGAGTGGCACGAGAAGCAGCGCCAGGAATGGCGGTGGTGTTGAGGCAGGAGGACCACTGCCATTCATTAAGAGGTCCTAAATTAACCATCCAAATAAAAGGGATGCAACATTTCTGTTGAAGATAGTAGCAACCTTCTTGTGAGATCACACTTCTCAAAAGTTCAGCCAAGTTTCTCGAAAGTTCAACTCCAAACATGCTTGTGAATAATTACCAATTCACCATTGCTTTTGAGGCAAGGTAACCCCGTACGGGTAGATCTAATCTCTGACGTGCTTTTTCAAAGAACATGATAAGCGAAGAGGAGTGGAGTGAGCTTTCTCAAAAGAAGGCGAAAACTAATCAGGGAGGCATAAGCATTTCTCCTTTTCTTTGGCGGCTTCTTGGCGCGGCCAAAGAGCGAGGCCAAAATCCAGAAGGCAGAAGCCCACGCGGCCTCCCCCTTCAAAGCCCCGAAGCGAAAGGCTCAACGAGCTCGGACCCTCCGGCTATGTCGCTCTCGTCGGAGCGCCAG
>LAPY01002124.1:20708-40886 GCA_000970635.1 Eragrostis tef | reverse complement strand
AATGGATCCATATGAATTGGTGCGGTTGGTTTGATGGAGTTGGCCATTGGAACTCCAGCACTCACCTCACCACAGAGTTCTTCAAAGAACTTCTTCACATCTAATTGAGTAACCTGAATGACAAGAGGCAAACAAATGTCACCAGCATCCTAATTTGATAGCATTAGCTACAGAAACTTGCAGCCCCAGATCAAGGACCACAAAATATGAAGTATCAATGAAAAATAGATGAGTGAAAGACAACTTGAGGGAATCAAAAAAGAGATTGGTACCATTTTATCTATGTTTGTACAGTAAACAGTTCGTATAACCATTTCCTTCTCATCCTCCGTCTATGGCAGAAACCAAGCAAAACCAGTGTTAGCATATTAAGGAATAGTAGAATACTTAGTGGTGGCAAGGCATGAAACAACAAGTGTCAGGCTGATTACCCTGGGAAGATACTTTGGATTCACAGGTAAAATAGCTGTCTTTGAAGGCAAAACTCTAACAGGGTAGAAACCAAAAATTGTGCCATCAAGGCTAAGCGCAGCCCTTGCGCCATCTATACAACAAATGGACGTAAAATTCATCAAACCATTGAATGATAACAGAAAATGCATTTGATTAGCTAGTGAAAGTGCAATACCCTCATCTGCAAACTCAACGAATGCAAACCTAAGAACTGAGTGGGGATCACCGCAAATTCTGCAATCAACAATCTAAGAGAGAGAACATGAGTTATGTTTTACATATCTGAAAATCCTCAGCTCATAATTTCAGTTGCAACTGTTTCTAATCTTTCATTTCCTACATGAGTAGCAGTACAATGTACAATCGATCCTTACAGTTAAAATAACTTACTTGCCCACAGGTGGCAAAGATATCAGCAAGTCTCTCCTCTGTCACCTAATAGATGGTCAACATCATTAGATCTAACAACTATGATACTATATATAGAAATGGTACTAAGGCAATCATCAACTACTCACAGTCTGGTCAATTTCTGAGACATAAACAGTTCGCCGAATGCTGTCCTCTCTTTCAGCACGCCTCCCCCTATCGTTTATTCTCCTCCTTCCTTGGGTGAGGTATCCATTCCTCCTCTGAAGAACGAAAAACATTCCTTACATCAAACTTCTCAAAGCAATCTTCCCATCCGATATTAACTCTTACGAAACAGTTGATCATCAAGTAAATCCTATTAAATAAAATAAACACTATGGCACCTGGCAAATCACATAAAAAAATCAGAAACAATGTAGATGTGACCACAAGTTTAATGTCAAATGTTACCGTATGAAATATATAAATCAAAATGACTAAAAACGGGTTCAATTTGGGTGCTGAATAGAAATTCTAACTTCATAAGATTTCTCTATATTGTAACCATAATTGCTGAATGGTAAAGGGACCAAAGGACTACCATTCCATTACAAAGAAATGTTTGCCCGATCTAAATAACTCACCTAACTACTATCTCTAACATGGTCCGAAACAATAATTTCTAGAAAAAAAAATCTGTTGAGCATACATAGGCGAAGATAGAGAAATATCCCACAAAAAAAATGTGATTTCCACAAAAACATAAAATGGATCAGTAAGAATTGAAACCGAAAATATTTCCAAGATTTATTAAATGAACCAATATTTTGACCTGTGTGACAAGCACTATCCAATCAATCACACATACGAACTGAGCATCCTAAAAAGAAAAGGAATTGCACAGACAGTGCATCGTCAGTCCAAGTAGTGGATATGCCGGCATCGCATGAAGATCAAGACTTTAACATCGAAAGAAGGAGGCAAACCTTCAGCCAAAGGAGACCAACCACCGCACTACGGGAACCACCAACCGATAACGCAATTCAACACAAAAAGTAAGAACGATTTCAATCTCTACGGAATAATTGACGGGAGAAGCGATCCAATTCTAGACGAAAACACATCCACAGGACCGACCCAAATCTCTCAAAAGAGTCAACAATACAGAGAGAGTTGCAGAATTATACCATGCGCTGCTGATTCTCCATGTAGAAAGCGGCATCCGGGGCGGAGTCCTTCATCCCCCCATTCCCGCCAGCGCCTTCTTGGACGGCGACGAAACAGCCGCCGCCGCCGCCGCGGCCGAGGAGGGGACGAACTCCTTGGCTGCCGGGTTCAGCTTTGACAGCAGGTCCACCAGCTTCTGCACGCCCGCCTGGTACTCCACCTCCTTGGCCGCCGCCGCAGAAGCCGATCCCTCCACCACCGCCGCCATCCTGGGAGACGAAACTGGACGGGGGCCGATCTTGGTCAAATCGCGGCCGGATTGGTGGGCGCAACACAAAAGGACCGGATTCTACTGGCGCGAGGCCATCCTGCGGCTCCGGGCAACAGAAAGAAGAACGATGCGGGCTGCGGTGGCGCCACGCGCGGAGCTCGTGCACTCGGCAATGGCGTCGGTGGGGTGAGCGAGCGAGCCGCGGGCGGGTTTTAATAGTGCGCTCCGGTTTACAAGGTTTTGGCCATTTCCCGGGGTGGGAAATCCGTGGGAAATACACGCGAGAAGGGGGAACGGAAACGGGAAGGCCGGACGGTGATGAGGGACACCACCCGCGTGGACGCGGTCTATGCACCGGGAGGCGTGAAGCACGTGTCTTGTAACTGACTCAGTACGGGACCATGAGTCCATGACCCGACCCCTGAAGATGGCGAGCGGTTGAAAGCAGAGGCAGGGATGGAGACCACTATGGTCTCGTCAAATACAGGAATTCAAGGCTTACGTACTCTGTTGAAGTGCGTAATTCTTCTTTAGAAACTACTCCCCGAAAGTCCATGACCCGACCCCTGAATAATCTGTTTCTCGTGTTGAACGTTGCACAGTGATAAATCGGAGACGATAACATGAGAATAGACATCGAGTGTATTTTCCCAAACTTCTAAACTGAGATGAGGCTTGTAAAGATGAGATTACGTTAGTAGTATTTTAATTTCCTGTATTAACTGGGTCCATGAAGTTGCTATTTAATTCGACCAGACCTAGTAGGACTTGCAAAGGGAGGCATATATTTATTAGCTCATCAAAACGTACCGCAATTTTGCAGCAAAGCATGAAAGGTTAGATATAGGTCTAGTCTGAGGTGTACGCACAGACAACCATGCCCAGGATTTATAAAAGAATAGCAAGCTGTCATAGAAAAAAAGCCCTACACTGTCTAGTCTGAAGTTTACGCATGACCAATCAAAGTACTTTTTTTTTCGCACGAGAAATCGACCATATAACTTACACCTATGAGGACAGGAACTTACTACTATGTAGTAGCAACTTTTAGACTCGAGATAAAGTTTATTCTGTTAAACAAAGTTTGAGGACCAAAGAATAAAGAAATTCTAAGCATTCGTGGAATCATGGTGGAATGAGTCACGGCAGTTACGCTCTCCAACTGAATCTTTCCTGAGGCAGGAATCACATTCAGAAATCCACTGCCCTTGAACTGGAATAAATAAGCTACAAAAATACATATTTTCTCTCCTGCATAATTTACGGATGAAAATTTTTATGATCAGGGACCTTACAGACAAAACAATTTTCAATAAGGATATGCATATTATTTTTAGCCGAAGAAGCATGTTTAACTGAGAGTCCAGAAACAGAGATGATAGGGGCTTACCAATTAGGCTTGGTTCGGCAGGTTGATTGAGTTTCTAGCCTTACCAATTAGGCTTGGTTCGGCACCATGATAATTGATAGCCTCTAGAAGAACTTTCATTTAGGTGCACCCTTTGGATTAAGTTTTTTTTGCGACAAACCCTTTGGATTAAGTTGACTTCTTATTGTTAGTTTGATGGATGCCAGCATATAACTTTGTGTGCATAAGTTTCAAACTTCGACGAGATAGATTAGACGGGCATCTCTCTCCTTTGTTAAGTTCGTTAAAACAAAATTCGGAATAGTGTATGCGAGACAACGAGAAGCTGAGGTTGGAGTAGATAGCATGTGCACTTGTTTATGAGAAACAAGGGGACAAATGCACGGACGGCGAAGCTGCTGCCTGCTGGAATCTGAAATTCAGGATTGTCAAAAGCAATGTCCCGTCTTGGACGGAATCGGACTGATTCGCTGGCATTTCTTCCCCGCTCTGTTTTGTTTCCGTTAGGAGCAAATTGACAGCGAATTCGGCCCTACGTAACAATTCGCGTCTCTGATCACCTGACCAGACGATTGGGACGAAATGATGCCATAATCAACTACTTGATCAGACAACGCAAATTCTTAGAGTATTTAAAAAGGGAATTAAAGAAGACCAATTGTGATAGCTCAAGTGCCAACACCGAGGATTCCAAGGCAGATGAGCAGGTATTAATCTAAAAAAAAGGCAACTGAGGAGGCCTATGTTTGTTTGTGCTACATTTTCCCCCGCAATTTGCGCCAAAATTTACCATAAACAATACTCGATCAGGTTGTCATGCAAGAGTGTGCGAGACTTCCTTGCCCCCCTTTGATTGAACAGCTGTGTACGCGTGAAATGAGACGACTTTCTACCGGTAAAAGGAAAAGGAAATAAGGAAGACTTTGAAAGAAGGCAACGGCTTTGAGTATGGATCCTCTAATCTCGGTAGCTTGTGTCACAAAACAGCTTGCAAGCGCCCTAGATGAGGGGAAAGAGAGCCATCGCGGAAACTTCCATTTCCGAGCTAACAATGGCTAGTTGGAGAAGCAAGCATAGTCTGTACTTGCTTTGCCTCTGTTTGATACTCTAACTCGGTTAGAGTTAGAGTTACAAACTAACTCTAACTCTATCTTTAAATTAACTCTAACTAAAGAGGTGTTTGGATAACAGCGTTAGATTGACAATATATATACTTTCTTAATTAGTGGGGAGAGGAATTTAGTAGACTCCGTCTCAATCTAACTCAATTAACACCTATTTACCAGGATAGTTTTTTTGGGTGGGCTAGATGCATCTAACCCTACTCTAACCCTTCTGTTTGGATACTTTAGGGTTAGTTTGGCCCAATCTAACTCAATCTAACTCTAACCTATGGATCCAAACAGGGCCTTTGTAAGGTTTTGTAAGACTTGATTTGCACTAGGAACTTAAAAGGGGTGTTCGTTTTCAGGGGTCTAAACTTTAGAGGGGTCACATCAAAAAGAATTTTGTCATTTAGGAGTATTAAATAAAGTCTAATTACAAAACTAACTCCAGAATCCTAGTCTAATTCGCGAGAGGATGATTACTGTAGCATCACTGTACCAAAAACATGAATTAATTAGGCTCATTAGATCCATCTCGTAAAAAGGTTTTGTATTTAGACTTTATTTAGTATTTCTAAATGACAAGATTTTCTTTGATTTTAGAGGGCCTAAAATTTAGAGAGGAGAAACGAACACCCCACTGGAAGATAGTACAGATATTTATTTGGAGAACGATTATATTTCCTAATGATAAACCGCTCGAGAACAGTATGAATTCCTACTCTAACTGCAGTGCTGGTCTTGGTGTTGATGCTTTTGTATCGCGTGTTGTTAGTGGACCTGATTATTGTACAATTGTTAGAGCAAGACTAATATTACTGTTGCCGACTGCTTTCTTTTACAAGCAGCTGGCTGCTAAAAGGCCATGATTAATAACATGCATGGCCAGTTGACCAGCGAAACGAATCTAAAGGCATGTAACTGATTAAAGGCAAGCATCACTTTACTTTCTAGCTAAGGAGTTTGCCTCTAATACTTTGCTCATGGCCGAATAAATTCCGTCAAACATGATCATTAATCGGTATGGAACCATCAGGGACAAAAGCGTGGGAATAAACAAAAGGGATCTAAACATCAGGCTCTACAAACCACAATATATGCGAGGAGTTGAAAATGCCAACAGAATCATGCACGACTCAAAACGCAGGAGGGATATAAAATTGACAAAACGAAGGCTCATTTACACCATCGGCAGTACTATTGAACAATGGTCATTGAACGATCATCACTTCATCAGTCTTTATACATGAAGCTCCATGTTTCATCTTTACAAACTTTAGCACAAACATGAAGAGCTCCGGACGCCAATGACAGTACCATCCTTCGTTTGCCATCTAGATTAGTGCATGAAGCTTCATGTTTGATCTTTACAAGCTTGAGCACAAACACAAAGCGTTCTAGGCGCCAATGTCACTACCATCCACCATTTGCATCCAGGTTAGAAGGTATGCATAGTACTCTTACATGTCTGTTGTTAGAGGCTGGAAATCAGACCTCGCCCTGGTGCTAGAACAGGGTGTATCCCCTGGGGTATGAAATGTCAACCTGTATTTCCATGAGTCCAGCCATGAAGAGGACTTGGTATAGGCGGCTGTTGGAGCAATGTGCCCACCACACTAGTTGTTGCGGTGCCTTGGCGAAATGCATCGTATCCCCCAGTGGACATGTAGCTACTGGTTGTTCCATCCAAATATGAAGGCTGCTGATATGATGTGCAGCTTACTGAAGGAGGCGCCCATTGCAAGAACCCACTAGGATAAGGTGATACCTGAGTGTGATTTGACAAACCAGAGAAGTAGGTTCCTTGAAACTGTGCACCTCTCCAGATAGTATCAGTTGAACTGAGTGGTGAAGAGATGTTCACATTTTTATTTTGTGTGACATCTGCATCATCCAGGCAATGTGAAACCATGCTAATGATGTGTGGTTCGTCCGTGATGCCACAAGAATCTTGTACCAGGGCATCAGTTGTGGAGCACGGTGCAGAGTGAGTCGAGGAGCACAATGATACAAATTTGCCTGAATCAGAAGAATGCTGAAGCTTCTCAAATCCAGGAGGGCAGCTAACCTGTTTCTTTCTTCCTTTTCCATCTGGTGCCACCAAATCAGTGGATGATACTACACTGACTGGTTTTGATAATGGAATGCCATCCGAAGACTGATCACCTGGCCTAGTTATTTCCCTGTTGAACAGGCAGTGAGACCCTCCTTGTGCTGAATTTTGACATTTACTATCAGCGGAAGGTGCCTGACAATTAAGAATGTTACGGCCGAGACTTGCTTTTGCTATACCTGTATTAGAAGTATTTGAAACAGGTGCAATTTGTTGATTTCCCAGCTGCAACTGATTTTGTGATGCCAACTTTCCATTTGAACCTGAAAGGTTACATAGCCTATCTGATGCTTGAGATTTCGCATCGGACATAGAAACATTACTAAGCATAGGTTTGCCACTCGTTGTATGCACTGCAGTTGAACTGTTTGACACAGTGTTCTTCAAAAGCTGCTTCTGGTTTCCAAGAGCTAGCTTTGCACTGATATCTGAGCTTTCATTCTTTTTCTCTGCTTGAGCATGAGATTCAACACTTTTCAAAGCCAATAGATGCGATGATTGCTCTGGTTTCTTGGAAACTATATTCACATTCTGACTTCTCGGAATTGTAATGCTGTCACTCTGCTCATTTTTTGTGAAAGTAGGTTTTGTGGAAGTTAAAGTACCATTACTAACTTGTGCTGTTGCTTTAGACCAAGTATCAGTAGAAGTCACCTGCCTGGAAAGTACAGTGAAACGCCGACCTGATCCACCTTGCCCTTGTGAAACTACACTAACATACTGTGGCTTTTGTAGAGAAATGTCAGATGTTCCATTTTCTGCAGAGATCGTTTGTTTGGAATTTGAAGTGCCATATCCTGACTGTGCAGATGCTTTATTATTATTAGAGATCAACTGTTCATTGACGTGCCCTTTTAGACTGCCAGACGAACCTAAATCCCTGCAAAACAAACAAAAAGGATGGTCAAAATGACTGGATGTTTTCTCCTTAAAAAAAGGGACTCAAATGTTAGTATATACATCAGGATTAGCTCCTAGCCAACAAAAGAATTTACCATGAAGAAGTGGCTGGCAGTAAATCAGGATTCTTGGCAGCACCAGTGGGAAGTAATCTGTCACCATTGGTGCAAATCTTTTCATAGAAGGACTCACAGTTAGTACAAATATGGGCAAGAATAATACACAAAACTAAGCCTCTAATACAATCAAATTCCTTCCACACTTTCACTAGCATAAGCGACAAACTAATTTATTTAACAAAGTGATCAAACAAAATTGAACCCTTACATCTTTTGAGGTATCACTACAAACTGCAACTCTTGAATTGCAGTGTCCTGGAGGGGGTAAAGTGCTTCCTGAACGATGTTGGGAACCCTTCATATCCATTCCCATCAATTGCTGAATCCTAAACTCCAGAAAAAAACAAAGGACGTTCAAATAAACATGAGGGTGGTTTTTGTAAAACAATTTATTTGTCATGTAATTTATATGTGAACCTTAGGTTCCAGTGGCAGAGTTAGACTCAAAAGTAGAGGCCAGTCATATTTGTTAACACTGTTGCTTCTCCATGAATGCACGCATAGAATGAAAAAAAAATAGAAAGTCGATTCGAGGCTGATGTGCATGCATATGGTAGAAATTTGCATGAAGGGGGGAAGTCAAGGGCCCAGCTGGCCCTCTCCTAGCTCCATCAGTGACTACATCGAATGTTTGCACTGTAATGTCCTCCTTCAATAGTAGGCTCAGCAATTACACTACATGGCAGAATTGACAGACTTTGGTGCATGGACATTCTAACAGCTGCATCAGGAACCATCAAGTCTACACAAATCTACTAAGTCTGATTCAACCACAGTAGTGACACAGGCAGTTTTCTGTTTGATCAGCTGGTAATCAAAGAGAGGTGTGGAAGTTTAATATTGCGTAGAAAAATGATGAACATATCTTCAGCTAGTTTTGTTCAACCTAGCAACCTAACAAGCCTAAAACAGATCATGCAAGACACCAGGGTTAATATCGAAAAATTAGGGACTTCTTTTCTTCTATTTGTTTACTTTAGTTTGAGCCAGGGGCCTCCAAAATCACCAATGAGGGGCTTCAACCGAGTTACAATGTCTCCTGCTTTTAGGAGCCCCTATGAAATGTAAGGGTTCAATTGCGTCATGTGTCCTATCATCTTTACTTTGCATATATCAAAGTATGCAATAAAACAATGCATTTTACACAATACCAAACTTCAGACGCCTAATGAACAGATGTTGGTCATTCCATTTTATTCATGCAGAGCATTTAATATTTCAGCCTTAAAATTGGTCCGATAAAAAACTAGTAGTACTTCAGCTCTTAATTAGTGTGCCCAATCAAATCATCGTATTAATGAGTATGTAATAAAATCGCAGTATCAATAGTACCTTGAACAAAACACAGAAACATCGTCCCTGCTACAAATATCTTCTGGTGCTGCTTTATAGTGCACATATGAACAGTTTTGCTTAAAGCAAGGCTGGGTCAGAACATAGCCAATTATCAGAAAAAAAAACCCAGTATTTCCAGGTTAGAGAAGTTAAAGGCTAGAAATAACACATACTCTATTGCTTAGCCATATATGGCAATATCTTGTAACACCAAAGGTTGCTCTACATGATCAGCATATAAAAAGTAAGGCATAGCATAGATGGTGGTTTCTTTAAGTTGACAGCAGCAAGTTTGGAGACAACTTACTTTAAAGGTCTACCATCTAAGATGTAACCATGAACTGCCTGTATGCATCGGGCAGCCTCCTCTTCCCTTGAGAATGTAACATATCTGAAAAGAAATGCAGGCATATAATCACTCACAAACATCTCAACTCAAAATATAATACAAAAAATTAAGTTTGCTAGAAGCAAAGCGTTGCTCGAGAGAAAATTGTCTAATCAGCACTAAGTTTCCGGCTGCAGAATCACATTCAATTTCACAGAAAAAAGTTGTGTTTCCATGTCGCCATAAAATGGAAAGGCATGCAAGAGAATTTCGATATATTGACCCTTTTCTGGAAAATCACTGCATCTTGTCCGTAGATATGCTAAAGAATATTATACAATTAGTGGTGGTTCCTATTAGACTAGGTTCCCTTCTAGTGGACCATATTTCAGGTTTGAAGTTAGACTTACACACGGCCAGAGTCAGGAATCTGTTGATTCGCTCCAACATTATCGATAACAATACTTTCTATTTTTCCATATTGTCCAAGAAAATTCTTCTGTTTAAGCACCTGCACAAATAGCATACAGTTAGCATTATCCAGAGTTATCCAGGATGCATCCAAAGATTTTCCATAACTCTTACAGTGCAAAACAACTACCTTCGGACTGGCAAACTCAGAAGGCATCCCGACAATATAAACAAGCTTCCGCTGAATCACACGAACATTGTTTGGATCTTTTGGTTCTTCTGCCACTGCAGGCTGAACGTTTGAAGATTTTGGCTTATGAGACTTGTTTTGTTCCTTTGGCAAGTTTGATTTATCAGCACAAAGTCCCTTCAAACTGGCAAACAAGGGAAGATTGTTGCAATTAAGTCAAAAAGATTCATAAAGAATCATTTTTGTGAAATGAAAACGGATGTCCCGAAGATATGGATCTTTTTGAGACCTAACATTGCATTTTTTGAGATAAAGTGCATACATTTTGTTGCTAACACTTGTCCCCATGATCCTATCCTTGTTATAGACAGAACAACATCCAGGGCACCGCCCGCCAGATTCGTCCTTCTTATTCATTTCCATTATATGATGCCAACACCATAAACACATCTGCATGTGCCAAGAAAGGATATATTATAAATATGCCACCATTAATTATGCCCAGAGCCCACAAGAGAAGATGTCATTGATCTATAACCATAAAAAGGTACAAATAAAATATTAAATCCTCAAGGCACACCATAGAAACCATTTATTATACTTCATCTGACTCTCCTGTTAGATAAACTAGGAATGGAAGAACTTTGCAACGAAGATCCATGCTTATATGATTACAGTTGAATTCAGAAATATACTGCATTTGTATTATTTACTTAAATGAGCAACATTGACCTCCAGAAGTCTTTCATTTTTCTGTTTCAAAAACTAAACTTCACTGATCGTAAGAAAGACATGTACTTGTTACCCATTTCTTTAACATGTGATAAATAAAACTAGAACAACATCCAATAGAATGTATTTTAAAGATTACGGGCACTCCTAGTGAGCAGGATATGACAACTAAATCTAATTAAAAATAAAAATCAATGGGAAAACGAGAATTAAATTTTATGCACACCAAAAATTTACACAAGCTATCAGTTTTCACCTCATATCCACATTTACAAGGCTTCAGTTCTTTATCCGTCAAATCCATCTCCTCCAAGCAAAGTGGACATTTCTCTCTACTAGTTTGCGCACTCATGGTGGCTCCACTCAAAGCTGCAGGATAACTGAAAAAGGAAGAGCCCTTTTACTATAAAATAACTAAATATAAAAATCTATAATATCAGCCTGTAATTATCAAAAAATTGGCATCAGAAAGATGAAGGAGCAAGACTATTAAGTTAGACAAATGCAGCAAATGCACAATACCCATCAGTCATATCCACAAAGAACAAATGTTGGTTTATTGACATAGCCTGCTTCAAGAGGCATCCTCAGCATTCTTTCAGCTGAGAAAAAGGCATTATGAACAGAGAACATACATATGAAACAAATTTATAACCGTAAAATGATATACGCCTGCCTCAGGAGTTTTAGAGACAACACTCTCAAATAGAAAGACAACACTTAAGTGTGAACTAGGGTGAATAACCATGTGAGGAACCCCTAATAACAGTACCACTGTGCAAAATCTGCCCAGAGAATGGAGATTAATTAGAAAATCCCAGCATAACTTAGATATGGAAGCAAAATGTCGATTCAATCAATTAGAGTTTTCATTTTCCATTCATAATAGAATCAAAATACCCAATAAGTAGTTTTGTAGCACATTAGCACACTCACTACATGAAGGACGGGAAACCCAAACTAGCTCTGAGTAGCTTGCAAATTACTAGTTGTGTGGCTAATTACCTCTCAAACATATAATTAGTTTAAGAACTTTGCATCAGCGGTAAACAACACTGAGAAAATGTATTATCTCTATTCCCTACAATTCAGGGGTCCACTCACAAATCTGCAACTTTAAGAGGTGCATGCAGCAAAAGCACACATATAATGGAACTGTAGGAAACTAATGATCCCTTAATCGGATGATAAGAGTTTAACACCCTAAAATCAAGCTAATCTAGACTAACCCAGTTCGCATTATCCCGCCCAAAATCATTAGGGTAAATAGTACAGCAACATCGTGATAAAATAAATTCACACCCACCAAAAATTCCACCGAATTGAATCGAATTTTTCCTGCTAGGTATCGATTGTGGGTAAAACAAAACCATGAGGATTTACTTCAGAGGCGACTAAATCCACAGTACTTCTTCAACAAAACCGACTTCCGTAGTAGTCCCAATAACCAAACAACTTACTAAAAAAATACCCAAATGGAATCACATTTCACCGTGATCAAGCCCCATAAATGATCGCGCCCAGCAGCCGCTTCTGGCAGTAAAGCAACACCCAAACCGACCAAAAAACCCACAAAAATTTCACCCTCCCAAAAAAAGGGCAACCGCCGCAACAAGCCCTAGAGCTATCCACCACTGCGCGCTGCTCCAAACAGCAATCCCACCGCTAAAACCAACCACAAAACAGAAAACCCTCGCTCGAATGCCCCCCAAAAACCGCCACATTGCGATGATCGGAAGCCCTAGAGCGAGGCGAGCGGGGAATCGCGATCGGAAGTTGGGAGCGGATAGAGAACTCACGCCGGTGGAGAGGATGCGATCGGAGAGGCGCTCCCACTCGGGATTAGGGTTTCACGCACCCTTCTCCAACCCTCAGATACTCTCCCCCGCCGCTTCCCCCCTTCGCAGCCGTCGCCTAAAACCCGAGGAGCTTTCGCGACCTGCCCTTTTTGTTTTTTACTCGGGGTCTCAAAATCCTTTGTGTCCAAAGGGAAGAGAAGGGAGGGTCTTTAATAATTGGCACCATGACTCGCAGCCCCCGCGGGATACGTGGCCCACCCATTCTCACACCGACACGTAGGTCCCGGCCATAGATGGGGTCTTGTGGCGGTGACTTGGGCTGGACGAGTCCGGCGTGCCGGCGTTGCCCGTCAGGTCTTTTCTTGTTCTCTGACGAGGCCGTGTACTTTTGGGCGATGCTCATTTCCTCATGCCATCCTCGCGCGGTCGTGGGTCCTCTGCCACACAAGGACCACAAGTCAGTCTAGGAACCTCCCGTACAAGCGTGGCCACAGGGATGGCTTGTCGTTTCCGAGGGCGTATCCGTAAATCCGTGCGAGAGAGACCGACACGCAAGTGTTTGCGTTATCCACTGCAGTGTGGGGCTAGATACTTGCGTGTCCCACCTGTTAATGAGACGTAAAGGGAGGCGGATGGTGAGCTGGCTTCTATTGAAGGCAGGAGATATCGTGTGGTGGTGGGGAGTTGGGGAAAGTGACTCCTGTTCCGGTCGCAGCCGCGGCGGCACCGTGGGACGTGGCCCCGGGTTCGAGCTTGGACTTATTCAACGGGTTGATGGATACGGGCCCAGGAACTGGAGCACAGAAGCAGGTTCAGTAGGAGAAATTTGCACTTGGTTGCAGTCTTGCAGCGAGCCAGAGAGCACAGACCATCTCTATGAAACATCTTGTGCTAAGGACCATTGTCCTTATTTCGAGGGGCTCGTTGGAAGGCCCCAACTTTCTCCTAACAAAAACGGTTCAAGATAACCCGGTGAAGTCTGTTTTGATTACGGTTACAAAGATCCCAATAAACCGGAGTCGTTTTTCATTTTTGAATCAACCGGAGCCGTTTTGGGAAGATAAACCTTCCCAAACAATCTGTCAATCTTTTGGCGTGTCGTCTTGTTCTTTTATTTATACTTCACGTTAGATCCTTATTTTGAAGGTCTTTTTCGAAGAGCCCTAACTTTCTATTAACAAAAATGGCTCCCAGGTTTTTATTATGATTACAAAGATCTCAATAAACTGAAGCCGTTTATTTATTTTTGAATCAATCGGAGCCCCTTTTGGAAGAGAAACCTTCCCAAACAATTCGTCAATAGACGTGTCGTCTTCACTATCGTCTTGTTGTTGTATTTATACTCCACATTAGATCCTTAAACAAACCAAATAAGCCTCATGGATCATCCCGTTGTGCTAAGGACCATCGTCCTTATTTCGAGGGTCACTTTCGAAGAGCTCTGACTTTCTCCTCACAAAAACCGCTCATGGTGATCTGGTGAAATCGGTTTTGAATTCATTTTGAGAAAGGTTCATAAAAAATGTTTTCATTACAGTTACAAAGATCCCAAGAGAACCGGAGCTGTTTTGAAAGGAGAGAAACGTTCCCAGATAAACCGTCACTAGACATGTCGTCTTTACTTTCATCTTTTTGTTTTATTTATACGCTACACTAGATTTTCAAAAAAAGACCAAATACACCTCATGTGGTCACCCCACGTCAGTGGATGCCTTCACCCAAACTCTAATCTTCCCTCATTCTCTTTCGAAGAGCTCTAACTTTCTCCTAACAAAATCGGTTCACGGTGATACGGTGAAATCGGTTTTCAATTCATTTTGAGAAAAGTTCACAAAAATTGTTTTCATTATGGTTACAAAGATCCCAAGAGAACCGGAGCCGTTTTGGAAGGAGAGAAACGTTCCCAAATAAACCGTCACTAGACGTGTCGTCTTTACTTTCATCGTTTTGTTTTATTTATACTCTACACTAGATTTTTTCTAAGAAAAAAGACCAAGTACAGGGTCATCTCACGTCAGTGGATGCCTTCGCCTAAACTCCTTGTTGGACTCCTGGTCTTCTCACGAGAAGAAGCGTGTACACCATGGCCCAAACCCACTAGCAACAGACAACGCTTCTGACGGCCCACAACAAGGACGAATTGAGAAGAGAGGACTCTATTTGTATTATTTGAAATCTTTTGAGCTTTTTTTGAATCGTCGAAGTTGTTTTAATTGAAGTCAAAATTAATGTACGGCATTTCCAATTTTTTAATGCATAGTATATTGCCCGAATTATTGTACCATAAAAGTAGCAAAAACAATGATTAACTCTTGTGATTGAACAATTTTCACATCACATATGGCAATTTCAAGGCATGTACAAAGAGGTTGTCTCATATGTGGTCCATGACACGTAATCATAAGATGATTTATGAGACCACACATACAATGGATGATTATTTCGGTTGTCTCGTAATGATTGTATTTCTTCTTAATTTATGGATGAGAAAAGAAATGTTTATGAGTTGTATGGCAACCACAACTCGTACAATGATGTAGTCGTCTCATATTCCTCTCACGAAACAACCGCCTATTTCTTTTTCCTCTCTCTCTTCCATCTCATCAAAAATCATATATGGCGTTGCATGAGACGGTCTTTGAAACCGCCTACGTGTAGCATTGTACCCGCTCTTGGCTCAAATTTTATCACCGGCTCTGTCACAGTGTTACTCAAGAAAATGCGTTGAAAAGGCTCTTCAGAAAATAAACTTGGGCCCGTTTTGTGGGACTGGTTAAGGAAAGGCCCCCCCCAGTTCGTTGTGCCCGCCAATTTCGATGCCGGCTTCCACTTGCACGTACGCGCGTGCACGTCCGTTTTGTTTGGGACAGCTTCCTTCCAACGCGCCTATCTGGAAAGCCAGATTTCTGCAAAAGCGACTGCCCACAGAATCTGCTACCGTGAGAAGCGATGCGTTTGGCAACCAGATTATTATCACAGCGGCCACCCGTCGACACGCACTGCTCGGGCCGCGCTGGCCATCTCTACCACGCCCTCCCCTCGCGAAGCAACGCCGCAGACCTCGCGCTCGCGCCGCACCGCCACCCTCGTCCTCCCGCCGCGGGCCGAGAGCCGGCACGCCCGCGCCAGCGCTGGTGCTCCTCGCGCGCCATCGCCACACCCTGTGCGCTCCACGCGCTGGAGCTCTCACGCGCCCATGCAACTTCAAGGGCATGCGTCCTCACCAAACATTATGTAAACGAAACAAAGCAAGCGCATCCGTCCTTGCTTTTTGGTTAGCTTGCTTCCTCCGGGCTTTCCTCTCAAGCGGCACACCATATAAGCTGTCCACAATCTGTCCCAAACAGGGCCATAGGAGTAAGATCGAACAGGGCCACTGGGGCAACGAACGACTCGCATCCGAGTCGACACCTGGAGTTTGAGCATCACATTCACAGTTTTGACCGGACGGAACACGGCCACGGCCAAGCATATCTGTGGTTTAACCGAACGCACGGAGAAACGAACCACATCGACATGGAGAAATCAGATCGACGAAGAGGGGAGAGCAGAGCTACGCCATGGAGAAGGAAGAAGCCAGCGCGGCGAAGGTCGCCGTCGGCCTGTCGCCGGTGACGCCGCGGAGAACAATGTGCATCTCTATTTGTTGCTTTAAATCCAGGAGACAAGGCCAAATGCGGAGATATGAAACCTGCTGAACTTTTGTTCTCTGGTGATGGCGCCCTTGGTTAAAACCAGCTGACAGAGGACGCTTGACCTAGTTGGACGCGCTTACATTCATATATGCATCCTACAAACAAAACGTATATATTTGTGCATCACTTTGAAGTACTGCACACATAATGATGTAGTAATTTACTGCGTCAGAAATCACAAATAATGACCAGCATGAAAAAATGATCTGTAGAGCGCGCCCACTGAAAAGGCAATTACATAATCAGAGATAATACATCGCAAACTGAACCTGTGAATTCTGTGAACAAGTGCAGAATCTGCGCCCTATCACATCGGAAATTTCCATCCATTAAAATCGTAGGAGTAGTTCTGTTTCCTCCGTCAGAAACAGCACATTGCTTGCACGGCCACTGAATCAGAGTATCATCAACATCTGCTGAACGCTTTATCATATCAACATCTGGCAAGAAAAATCTGGCTTTAAAAATGCCGGCCGTCTCCTCTCTGATGGCATGTGTTATATAGTTCCAGTATCGAATTTTTTGAATTTCAACACGAAGAAGTTTTCTGTACTTACTAATGCTTACGTGACTAAGGTCCATAACACTTTCCTAGAAAAAGACAATAGATCTAATAAAAAAAAGACAGTAGGTGCTTAGCAACATAGCATAGCACTCTAGCAGCAGGTCTGTAGCAGTGCGAAGTGCGAAGAGATCAGCTGTACATACAGGTGATCTGTTGAAACTCTTGTTGTTGCAAATCATGAAACTAATCAAACCAGAAAGCCTAGAACATCTACTCTGTAGGTTTGTCTTCTCGCGGGTGATCCAGGAGCTTTGTCGGGCTCATCTTCCTCGAGGTTTGGTGCGACGATCTTGGGTGGAGGGCATGCCATTCCTTTTCCGGGTGATACTCGCGTGCATGTGTGTAGAACATATTTGGGAGCGTAAGAACCCTGTTATCATCACACCACACAGCTATAGCATTTTGAGCAATGGAACAACAAAGACATGTAGTCTGACCAGAGGATCTCAGGCAAACAGATCACCGATACAAAATCAATCATGATAAGCACACTTGCAGTAGCAGAGTAATGCGAAGAAAAATACATAATTACTTCTAGATGACAGATAACTAATCGAACCCGAACAGCACAAGCTTAGGGGTCTAGTCTGATTTACTAATTTGCCCCGGCTGATCCAGGACACGTACTGGTCGTCTTCATCATCGTCGAGGTGCGTGAGGAATTCATCGATCTACGGACCAGCCAGGATCAACTTGGGCGACCCTGGCGCACGGCGCGCTTGTGCCACTCCTTGTCCGAATAATCTATCTTGTGTACTTCTTCTCGTAATCGTCTAGGATCTTGAGGCAGTCGTCGATCTCCGGCATGAGGCCGGCCGGCGGCGGGTATTTCCTGGCGACTCTGGCGATGCGCTTCTCCAACTGTGTGTCTGGGTCGTACTTGTGCAGTGTCCCGGCGCGGCGGTACTCGTCCTCCACCTCCACCTCCGTCATGTCGTTGTACTGCTCCACGACCTTCATCGCCGCATCGAGAAACGTCCGCGCCGCCCTCTTCTCGTCCGGCGTAAACTTCTTCTTCTTCTTTAGGCCAACGCTGCTGCTGACAGTGCCAAGGCTCGGGTTCGCCTCTGTCTCGGCCTTCTCCCCGTGGTCCGTGGCGTCGCCGGCGGCGGTCTGCGCTGCGGGGGTCCTGGACCTCGCTTCTTTCTCCATGGCTTTCTGATCTGATTTTGTGAACGCAACTGCGGCGCTCTCGCAGGATTTCGTTGCTTTGTTTGCGTGCGACGCCTCGATGTGGCGGTGGTCCATATTTATAGGGCTGGACAAGGCTCGTGACTGTCCGACTCCGACTCCGATGCGAACTGGTGCCTTCCGACTCGGAATGGGTACCGCCTGTGATTTGCATGAATCGCACGCGGTGACGGCCAACAGGGGGACAATCAGTGTACAGCGGGTTGCGGTTTCACCCTGTACAGTGAACTAGAGGGATTGTGGATACTGTACTTCAGTAGTTCGTTCAAGCGCGGGCGCAGCACATTGACGTACGGCTCACACGCGTCCTTTAATTCTGAGCGAACAACGATGGAAAAACAAAGGCATGCAGTTCGACGAGGACAAAGTAACAGTGTAACACAGTAGCAACGTGAGAATTAAAGAGACAGTCCGCAACGATAATACCATACATACAGTCACATACATGATCGGCCGGAGGAATCTCCTTCCTGGTGGTGACATTACAAGTTCATAATGCTGAAATTTCTGAATACAGTACTGCCACCTGAATCAGCCGGAGCCTAGACGTACGTGTGCTAACTAATTAGTGTCACGCGGCTGATGCGGCAGGAGCCTCGTCGGCTTCGTCTTCCTCGAGGTACTTGAGGTATTCGTCGAGGTGCGGGGCGACGGACTTGGGCGGAGGGCAGGCCCGGGCCACTCTCGCGTAACGCTTCTGCCACTCCATGTCCGGGTCGTACCTTTGCAGCTTCCCGGCCCGGCGGTACTCCTCCATCACGTCCTCCTCCGACATGGCATGGTACCGCAACGCTTCCGCGTACGCCGCCTCCGCAAACTTCAGGGCCGCCGCCCTCTCCTCCGGCGTCATCTTCCCGCGGGTGACGACGCCTGGGATGATGGACTCCGTCTCCGCCGTCTGCTCGTGAACGCCCGAGGTCTTCGTGGCGCCGGCTTTCTCCATGGATTCCCTTCCCTTCTTCTGCTTTGATCTGATTTGCCCAAGGATCGATCCGCTGCTAACAAAGACTGACCAAGTTCTCCCAACTCGCAACGCGTCGTTGGTATGCGGTTCCTCAGGGTGCCTCCGGTGAATATTTATGGACGCCACTCGTGACCGCCAGCTTCTGTAGTCCGGTTTCGAAGTCGGAACTCTGCCCCGAGTCGGACTCGAGCGCTGCCATTGCGCGGATGGCACGAGGTGACGCGCCAGCCCGGCCAGCCAGCGGTGGCCCAATTCTGTTTTCTTTTTTTTTTTCTTTTTTTGAAGCAAGGTGCACACGCTGCTAGTATGCGCCCGAGTCGGATTCGTGTACTCGTGTCTTGCCGTGCATGGCAGTTGCACGAAGAGACGTTCCAGACTCCCAGCTCGAGGTCCCGTTGGGTTATCCCATCCTTCGATGAAGTGTGAAGAATCAACGCTGCTCACCAATGGAGGGGCAGGGCAGCCGTGGGGCCGCTGCCCTCAGTCTCAGGCCACGCGCCGAAAGCTGCGCGGCGCCGCGGCAAGGTGCTACTACTCGACCGGGGTAGCCCATGCCTAAGCACGGAATCCGCACAGATGCTGCTTCACGGAGTCGTCGTCGTTCGCAAGAGAGGGTTGGTCCGCGTCAATTTGTTATGGTCGGATGCGTCAGTCCTGGGATCTGCGCTAAATTCAGAGGGACCGAAAGTCTTTTTGGGTGCTTATTATTTCGAAAAATCAGAAATGTAATGTTTACTCAGTTTGATACTTGTATTATTTCTATTTGTACTACAACCTGTAATAGGGAAGCAGACTCACTTGCCTCCTTTGGAGTGCATGTATCGGACCTGGGCTCCGTGTATGACTCATGAGCCAGGCCTCAGAATTTGTATCATTTCTTGTCTTCGGCGATCTGCCTAGAGCAGCAGGTAGTTAGGGGAAGATCTTTCCAGTTCACAAAAAAAAAAAAAGAGAAGAAGAAGAATTGGTGACGCGCGACTTGGATTGCAAGCTCCGCGAGGAGTTCTTCTTGATCGCTAGACAGGATGACGGTACTGAGCTCCACCCTCCATGTGCACTAAACACATTTTAGCATGTGATTATTTTCATCCAGTTTTTTTTTCTTGCATTAATTTACTG